>JAODAL010003042.1:0-181641 GCA_025379985.1 Phyllomedusa bahiana
AACTATCCCCCTTTATCCAAGCTCAGCTCTTCTCCCTCAGAAACCCCCACCATCTCTATACCTCCCAAAATTCCATCTTTCCCCCTCACCACCCCACCATAATCCCAAATCCCACAGCTCACTCTTCCCCTGCAGACCCCCACCATCCCTCTACCTCCCCACAGCTCCGTCTCCTCTCCCTGCACCACCCCCACCATCAACCCTACCTCCCAAGCTTCCTTCTCTTCTCCCTGAAACCACCCCACTATCATCCTACCTCCCACACTCCATCTCTCTCCCGCAACCCCCACTACATCCCTACTCCACATACCAATCTCTTCTCCCGGCAGCCCCCCCCCCCAAATCATCCCAATCCCACAGCTCCATCCTTCTCCTGACACCCCACTAATCACCCTACCTC
The DNA here is from genome assembly GCA_025379985.1 of Phyllomedusa bahiana. Lineage (NCBI taxonomy): Eukaryota > Metazoa > Chordata > Amphibia > Anura > Hylidae > Phyllomedusa > Phyllomedusa bahiana. Next base: position 401 of record JAODAL010003042.1, read on the forward strand.
CCACAGCTCCATCTCACAGCTCCATCTCCATCTCCATCTCACATCCCACAGCTCCACAGGCTTCCCTTCTCCCTTTTTAAACATTGCAACTTTCACCCCAAAATTCCTTAAAAAAATCAACCCTGACCCTCTCTCTGTCCAACTATCGCCCCTCTCACTGCTCCCTTTGCTTCCAACTCCTCCAGAACGTCTATTTTCAGCTGCCTCCCATCTCTCCTCCAACTCTTTGACCCACTAAAATGGTTTTCAAACCCCACCCCTACCGAAACCTTCCTAACCAAAGTCACTAAGTTCTAGTAACGCTAAACCCCTCATGCTCACTATGTGTCCCTCTTGACCTCCCTCTGCCTTTGACACTGTCGACCATTCCCTCCTTACAAACCTTCCCTCCCCGCATCAGGGACTTGCTCTTTCCTGGATCTCCTCGTACCTCACTGATCGGACTTTCGCGTCTCTCATTCTTGCCCACCCTCCCCCCGGCCACTCTCTTTTGGGTGTCCCCCAAGGGTCAGTCCTGGGGCCACTACTCTTCTCTATCTACACCCTTGGCCTCGGTCAGCTCATAGCCTCACATGGCTTTCATTAAACCCCCTGTTGCTGATGATACCCAAAATCTACATCTCTGGCCCAGATTCACGACTGTTCTGTCCTCCATTTCCTCCTTCTTCTCACACGTCTCCTAAAACTAAATGTGGAGAAAACAGAACTCATCATCTTTCCACCATCCAACTCTACCCCTGCCCCTATCTCTCTATTACAGTCACTTTTACCGGGCCCACAAGTCCCTGTCTTGGGTAATCCTAGACTTTGCTTTATCTTTCAAACCACACATCCAAACCCTCACCTCTGCCTGCCGCCTCCACCTGAAAAACATCTCTCGCATCCGCATCCGCTCATTCCTCGGCTATGACACTACAAAAATGCTGGTCCATGCCCTTGGTCATCTCCCGCCTAGACTACTGCAACATCCTTCTCAGTGGCCTCCCACTAGCACCCTCGCTCCCCTCCAATCCATCCTTAACTCTGGCTGCCCGTCTTATCCACCTCTCTCCTCGCTACTCCTCTGCCTCTCCCCTCTCCAATCCCTTCACTGGCTTCCCATTGCCCAGCGAATTCATTTCAAGCTACTAACTATAACCATACAAGGCTCTCCACAACCGTCTCCCCTCCATACATCTCTGCCCTAATTTCCAATATTATCTCCCCCCACGCACTCTCCGCTCCTCACAGGACCTTCTCCTCTGCTCTCCCCTTATCAGCTCCTCACACAACCGTCTCCAAGACTTCTCCCGTGCTTCACCCACACTCTGGAACTCACTGCCCCCAACACATCATGACTCTCCTCCACTTTCACCAGCTTCAAAAGCAACCTGAAAACCCATTTCTTCAGGCTTGCCTATAACCTTCACTAAACTTGTCACTTACTTCCTCCACAGACATGTCTGCCCCCACCTCCTGTCTCTTCCCCCTCCTTGTAGATTGTAAGCCCTCGCGGGTAGGGTCCTCTCTCCCTCTGTCGTGCCAATTGTCATTATCCCTTATCACTGTACTCGTTTGACTTATGTAAGGTATGCAACCCCCTCGAATGTACAGCGCCCTGGAATCAATGGCGCTTTAAAATAAATAATAATAATAATAATAATAATAATAATAATCTCTTCTCCCTGAAGCACCCCCACCATCATCCCTACCTCCCACAGCTCCATCTCTTCTCCTGCAGCACCCCTTCCATCATCACTACCTCCCCACAGCTCCATCTCTTCTCCCTGCAGAACCCCCATCATCCCTACCTCCCCACAGCTCCATCTCTTCTCCCTGCAGCACCACCATCATCCCTACCTCCCACAGTTCCATCTCTTCTCCCTGCAGCACCCCTTCCATCATCACTACCTCCCCACAGCTCCATCTCTTCTCCCTGCAGCACCCCCATCATCCCTACCTCCCACAGCTCCATCTCTTCTCCCTGCAGCACCCCTGCCATCATCCCTACCTCCCCACAGCTCCATCTCTTCTCCCTGCACCACCCCCACCATCATCCCTACCTCCCCACAGCTCCATTTCTTCCTTCTGCAGCACCCCCACCATCATCCCTACCTCCCCACAGCTCCATCTCTTCTCCCTGCAGCACCCCACCATCATCCCTACCTAGCCACAGCTCCATCTCTTCTCCCTGCAGCACCCCCACCATCATCCCTACCTCCCACAGTTCCATCTCTTCTCCCTGCAGCACCCCCACCATCATCCCTACCTCCCCACAGCTCCATCTCTTCTCCCTGCAGCACCCCACCATCATCCCTACCTAGCCACAGCTCCATCTCTTCTCCCTGCAGCACCCCTGCCATCATCCCTCCCTCCCCACAGCTCCATCTCTTCTCCCTGAAGCACCCCCACCATCATCCCTACCTCCCCACAGCTCAATCTCTTCTCCCCGCAGCACCCCTTCCATCATCACTACCTCCCACAGCTCCATCTCTTCTCCCTGAAGCACCCCCATCATCCCTACCTCCCCACAGCTCCATCTCTTCTCCCTGCACCACCCCCACCATCATCCCTACCTCCCCACAGCTCCATTTCTTCCTTCTGCACTACTACCTCCACCATCATCCCTACCTCCCCACAGCTCCATCTCTTCTCCCTGCAGCACCCCCACCATCATCCCTACCTCCCCACAGCTCCATCTCTTCTCCCTGCAGACCCCCACCATCATCCCTACCTCCCCACAGCTCCATTTCTTCTGTCTGCACTACTACCTCCACCATCATCCCTACCTCCCCACAGCTCCATCTCTTCTCCCTGCACCACCCCCACCATCATCCCTACCTCCCACAGCTCCATCTCTTCTCCCTGCACCACCCCTGCCATCATCCCTACCTCCCCACAGCTCCATCTCTTCTCCCTGCACCACCCCCACCATCATCCCTACCTCCCACAGCTCCATCTCTTCTCCTGCAGCACCTCCACCATCATCCCTACCTCCCACAGCTCCATCTCTTCTCCCTGCACCACCCCACCATCATCCCTACCTCCCCACAGCTCCATCTCTTCTCCTGCAGCACCCCCACCATCATCCCTACCTCCCACAGCTCCATCTCTTCTCCCTGCAGCACCCCCACCATCATCCCTACCTCCCACAGCTCCATCTCTTCTCCCTGCAGCACCCCTGCCATCATCCCTACCTCCCCACAGCTCCATTTCTTCCGTCTGCACTACTACCTCCACCATCATCCCTACCTCCCCACAGCTCCATCTCTTCTCCCTGCAGCACCCCCACCATCATCCCTACCTCCCACAGCTCCATCTCTTCTCCCTGCAGCACCCCTGCCATCATCCCTACCTCCCCACAGCTCCATCTCTTCTCCCTGCAGCACCCCACCATCATCCCTACCTCCCCACAGCTCCATTTCTTCCTTCTGCACCACCCCACCATCATCCCTACCTCCCCACAGTCATTTTCTCCCTGACAAATCCCCCACCTTTGCTTCACAAACCAGTCATTGCTTACTGTAAAGCCCCCCTCTATCGTCCTGTTGTTTTTCTTCTTTCCCTTCTCTAAACCCTCTCCCCGCGCAGCCTTTCCTCTTCCTCAGCACCCCTCACTTACAAACAACTCGCAGTCACTCTCCCCCTCTCCCCTGGGGGACCATCTCCCCCATTCTGCCCCCTTCCACCCCCCCCTCCCACCCCCCCTTCAAACTTTCCTCTCAAAAATTTTTCCTCCTCTTCCCCCTCCTCCCCGTGCACTTCCCCTTCCTCTGGGGTACTGTACACCTGAAAACCCACATAAATGCCTTCCCCTCCCCCACAGCACATTTGGGAGGGCATTTTTCCCCCTCTGCTCTTCTTACTGAATGCCACTGTTATGGAGTCAGCTCTACGAGTCTGTGGGGAAACCCTGCACTCATGAGCACTCTGATGGCGAGGAGGCTGCCCCCGCGCGCTGCTCTGCTGCTTGTTCAGGCTCAGGGTTTCCCTCCCCCCTGCCCTTGGGGCGGGGTTTAAAACCCCTGGGGGAAGCATTGTAGCACAGCAGCCCGTGGGGGACATTCAGCACTCCCCCGGTGTGGGACCCTCGCTCTTACTCTCCCGCACTCCAGCTTACAATTTGGACCCCACCACCCCCCATCAGTTAAGAACTCCGGGACCCCCGGGGAAGATTGGGGCAAAGAAGTATTATTCGGGGCTTGTGCCCAAAAAAAAAATAGCCTAGCGCCCCCCGGGTTTGATTCTACACATTTGGACCATGGTGGCAAAATAGGCACATTTGCGGAAAAAGGGCAGACCAAGTTAAAAGGGGTTTTTTCCCTGGTGATTTCGTAGTGGGGGCCCAGAAATGCCAAATCTTTTGACCTGCGTAGAACAGGGTTTATACATTAAGCGGCTTTCAAAACGCAGTTTTGGTGCAGTTTAAAAATTCGCTCCAATTAAAATTTATTACCCCAAGCTTTTTTCATTGCTAATTGTTCAAAAAGGGTTTCAAGAAGTAATCAATGACTGGGTTGAAGTTTGTGGTTTAAAAAAACCTTTTCCCCAAAAAACTTTAAGGGAAAAAGTTTCTGGTAATAAAACAGTTTAATTGGGCACATTTAAAAATCACCAAAACTCGCTCGGAAAGTATTCTAACAAAGAATGTAAAAAGGGTGTTATCTGTTAATGTGGGTGGAAAGTATGAAGTCGGGTTTCGTCAAGCGCCCGTTTGCCCATTTTTGGGAAAGCTGGCCCCTGTTTTTGGGCCCGAGGGCCTATATTTGGTGTAAAGTTCCCCCCGCCTGCAGTGTTTGGGTGCAAGGGGGAATTATGTATGTCGGCGGGGCCATGGCGCCCAACTTGGTGTAAAGTTCCCCGCCCCCGCCCGGTTTGAGGGCCCGGGCGGGAACTTAGGGGGCGGGGACTGTGTCTCACTTGTTCTGCTGGATCGGATATTTACCGCCCCGGGAAGTGCGCTCATACATCGGGGAAAAATTCCCTGCGCCTCCCTTTGTGAGCGCATGCGGGGGCTTCCAGAAGATGCACCTAACATCTATTACATCTAACATTTTGGAAAATGAACGAAAAATCATTAAAAAATGTTTATTTAATACAAAAAGAATTGTCTTTTAAAAATAAAATAAAAGAATAAAAGTAAAAAAACCCAAAGTTGTTTTAAAAAAGGGATTAAATGTATTGAAAAATTTGACCCATTTAAAAAAAAAGGAAAAATTTTTTTAAGATCGCTAAAAAATTTTAAATCTCGCTCTCAGCCCCCGTGAGAAATTTGGAGTTTTTTTTCCCAAAAATTTTTTTTTATTAGGGAAAAACATTATCTTAAAAAGGGGCCCCAAAAAACATCAAAACATACATAAAAAAAAATCACTAAAAAACGCGTTTGTCTCCGTGCCCGGGCCCGCAAAAACAGAAATTGGGACCCTTGGAAATTGGGGAAATTACATAATTCAAATTTGAAGGGGTTTTCATTGGCCCGGCAGAAAAAGCCAATCAAAAAGGACGACAGTAAACCCCTTTTAAAAACCAGGGGTTAGTATTAAACCAATAAAATTTTGAAAAGGGGGGAACATTTTAAAAATACAGAAAAAAAAATGCAGAAAAGAGCTGATGGTTGGCTAGCGGGGGCTTGGCTACCCCGGGCCAATCAAGCGTCAGCTACTTGTTCAGGGTAGTCTATGGAAAAGAGGGGGGGCCCGAAATCTCAGCCCGTGAGGCATCAGTATTATTTTAAATAAATGGGTTTTTTTTAAAAAGGTTTTTAAAACTTTTCTCTGGGAAAAGAGGCAAAAACCCTTTCTATAAACAGCCTCAATAAAAATCCCTAACAACGGTTTTGTCGCTGGGGGCCGGGGGCAACATCAGGAATTGGGATATTAAAAAATTTTCCCGGGAAATTAAGTTTCAAATTTTTAAGCGATTTCTTTGGGCCGGGCCCAAAAACCCAAACCCCAATCAGAATAGGAGGACATTTTAAACCATTATAACCTTGGAGTATTTATTGACCAACAAAAAAAAGGGGGGACAGTTAAATAAATCATTTAAAAAAATGAGAAAAAAACCTGATTGGTTGAAGTACCCGGGGGCTTGGCTACCCCGGGCCCAAACAAGCGTGAGCTATTTGTCCCATTGTAGTCTTTTGGAAAGCCCGGGGCAATTTTAAAGAAAAGGTTAAAATAATTTCTCATAGAAAGGTTTTGGGGAAAACTGTTTGGGTTTTAAACCGGGCCCCGGCCCGATATAAAATCCCCCAATCATTTTTTTGGTGTGTTTTTTTGGAGGGGAAAGCGGGGAAGGGGGCACAGTAAGGGCCCCCAAAAAATTCATTACTGTCTTTTGGGAAAAAATTTCTAGTACTGTGTTTTGGTTGGGGGGGAAAGAGGGGCTCGCCCTGCTTACCCAATCAGCGGGTGAGCTATTTTATCCCATAGAGTTCTAGGAGAAAAAAAAAGGGCAGAGCGAGCTCTGTTTGTGATTGGTAATTTTAAAAGGGGCGCGATTTTTTGGGGCCAAATTTTGGGGAGAGGAGCAACGCTCTTAGGGGGTTTTCTAATGCAATTATAAAAAAAACTGAAATTTGGCAGAAATAAAATTTTTGACTCCCCGAAGTTGCCGTTTGTATATAAAATAAAACAAAAATTTGGGGGGAAAAAAAAATAAAAAAAATAAATATAAATTTTAAATTTTAAATTCATTTTTATTTTTTTTATTTTCGTTACACCCATATTTTTGGGTTAAATTTTATTGTTACACCCAGAAAACAGGCGCAACTCCCGATCATACATGTCGCCCTGTGAGTCCATATTGCCAGCTGTCTGTTGCGTGTTGTCTGCTCTCTTCAAGGCTTTGCCTTAACCCTCTGAAGACCAGTAAAACACTTGTTAAATGTTAAGGGGGGGATATCATAATAGGGTTTTGAATTAGAAATAATTTGGGTTTGTGAAAATTAGTTTTATGGATTTGTTTGCAATTTTTTATCATTTGTGATATTGTTACTGTTTCGTTTAACTCTCTGATTGATTTTATTTTAAAATTTAGAATTTGACGATACCCCCGTAGGTTTTTTGTTTTTATGTTAAATTTTCCCTGTCCGATTTTTTGAACTGTGGCAGAATTTTTTTTTGGGGGGATTAAAAGCAAAATTTTCAAATTTTAAAATAGCTCATAGAGTGTTTGTTTGCAGTTGATAAAAGGAATGATTTCTGTGCATATGATCTAGAAAGGGCCCCTTGTGGTTTTTAAAAATGGGATATTGGGATATGTGTTTTAGAAGTATTGAAAAAACAATTTTCCCATGTGGGGAATTTGATGATTTTTTACTCAGAGAAATTTTGCAAGTGTAGAAATAGCCAGATTTTTATTGAAATTTTTTTTCTTGCTCTCAGAGGGTTTTTTGTGGATGCACCCCAAAAAAAAAGCCTGGTTTTAAGGGTCCCAATTTTAAAATGGGGATCCCTTTTGGTCACAATCAGCAATAGATGTTGTCAGCGCTCTTGAAGGTCTGGGTGCTTTGGAAAACATTAAAAAATGGTTCAGCAGAGCAGGATTGCCGCCTATGGTTTTTTAGGCTGTTTAAAACCCGGGAAAAGATCAAAATTTTTCCGACCCGGGATTTGGTCTTTTTTTTTGGGACCCCGGGGGAACAGCTTTTCTCCGCGGCAAACATGGCAACCCTTTTGCGGTTTTTTCCCTTTGAGAAAAAAGCAAGGGTTATTGACTTGTACAGAGTAGTGCTGTATTTTCCTTACCTTTTTCGGAAGCAAAGGTAAAAATAATGACACTACCCTCACATCTAATTAATTATTGCAGCATGTTGATCTTGTGTTGATCTTGTGTGTATGAATAATTGGGGTTCGAAAGAATTGGTTTTATTGCTGAAATTTCGAGTAGATGGGTGATAAAAAGGGGTATATATATATATTTTATTAAAATTTATTAATTAATTTTTATTATTATATATAAAAATATATTTTTCTTTTTGAGCTTGCCAGCTCTGGGATCACTCACAAGTCCTTCGGCATTAGACCCCGGGCAGATATCTGGTTTTAAACGGAGTCTTGCTTTCCCTGTGTTTTTTTTCACCAGCAGAACAAAAACGTATGGGGAATACATGCACAGAAAAAAAAATGAAAAAAAACAAAAATCCTGCTGTCTGAGGGGTTTTCCCATTTTTCACAGGGTAGTTCCCCCCCACCCAGCACCTTGAGATTGGTTTTAGCAACAAATGGCCCTTTCCCCCAGTGGAATTTCTCCAGCCCCCGAAATTTTGACTGGAGTTTCAGCCCGCCCAGTCAGCCTTTCCTGCTGAAACCCTTTTATACCCCCGGGGGAAAAACCCCGGGGTGGAGCCATGGGGAGTAAGCAACCCCCCCTGCTTTTATGCTTACTCCCAATGAAAGGGGGCCCACCCGGGAATGGCTGGTACTGTAAATAACAGACAAAATTTTTGGGATTTTCGACAAATCGTAAATGCCGACACCCATTTAACAATGGCCTTTCACTCCACCCAAAGGCCCAATTTCCTTGGTTTGGGATTTTTTTGCCCTATCCAGGCTTTTGCCCACAACCTGGCTGGATATATACTCCATCGCAGCCTTTCCCCGCTGCGGGGCCCTTTCAAAAATAATTTATATATATATATTTATATAAATATATATAATAATATTATATATATATAAATATAATATAATATAATATTTATATATATATTTATTATATATATAATTTATATTTAAAAAAAAAAAAATTGAGAACCCCCGCACAAAAATTCTAAAAATCTTTTTGCAGCAAAGGGTTACTTCGCCATTTAACTGCAGCCCCAACGAAGTTGTAAAAACCGACCCCAAAAGGGAAAAAAAACATTTTCTCCACCCTGTAGCTGGTAAGGGCTCTAGGATTGCAGACCCAAATGGTCTGTTCAGTGGTCCCGTAGCAGGTTTCTCTCTCCTACTCTGGAGAAAAAGGGGTTTCCCCAAAAACTAGTCACATCAGGTTGTCTTTCCCCTGGTCTCTTCCCACACAGGGGTTTAAAGGCCCCCAAAGGGGCTCTGGTAAAGTCTGGGCCGGAGGGTTTAACAGCCTCCCTCCCCCCCTAAAAGCTGTTCAGAAAAAAAAGGGGCAGCCCCTTTAACCCCTTACCCCCGGAGCCGTTTTTTGGGCCCCTTGACAGAGCCCCCTTTTTTTAAATTTTGGCATTTGTACTTTATGGGGAGGAAAAAACCCCCTTTTTAAAACCCTTTTTCCCATCCTTTTGGGTCAGAGGGCTGTTTTTCGTGACACATTGTGCTTTAAGATATAAGAAAAAATTTTGGGCCAAAAAAAAGCTTGTTTATTTTTGAAAAATATCAAAATAAAACGTGAAAAATTGTGAAAAAAATTTTCCAATTTAAAATTTTTAAAAAATTTCTGCATGTAAGACAGAAATTTTTCACTTAAAATATTTTTTATAACTAGCATCACCATATGTCTGTTTGTGGGTTTGGGCAAAATTTTTTTTTTTAAATTTTTTTTTTTTTTTTACAACTTTAGGGGTTTAAAAATTTAAAAGTATAATTTTAAAATTTTTCAAAAAAAATTTGGGCCAAAAAACCCTTTTTTAAGGGGACCGCCCCCGGGTTCTAACTAAATTTTTGTTTGGCCTGTATGTTAGGAAACCCCCAAAAGGACTTCATCTAAAAAACAACATCCCTTAAAGAAATTAAAAACAGCATTTTTTGGTTTTTTTATTACCCCCATTGGGTTTTTAAACAGGAATTAAAAGCAAATGAAAGCGAAATTTAAAAATTTTTATTTTTTTTTGGAAAGATTTTAAATTTTTTTATCCTTTATTCACAAGAATACAGTAATTAAATCAAAAAAAATGCAACTTAATTTTGGGATTCCCAGATTCGGGCTGTTTTCAGGATATCCCATTTTGGGGCCCCCTAGGGGAATTTGGCTCAACCAAAAGGGCCCCAGAATAGGGGGACACCAAAGTGGACCCGGGGGCCCTCTTTTTTCATTACAAATTATTATTTAGCCGCCTTTCAGTTTGGGGACGCCCTAAGGTGCTAAAAATTAATAAACTCCCCTAAAAAAGACCCCCCATTGGGAACTACACCCCTTAAGGAATATATCCCCGGGGGCAGTGAGTATATCGACCCCCCCATGGGGTTTTCACAACATTTTTTAGCGTTAGGGTGTGAAAAAAGAACACAATTTTTTTTTTTCCCAAAAATCTGCAAGTTTTGCTGAAAATGTTTAAAATTTTTAAAAAGGAAAACCTGGGAAAAAATCCCCCAAAATTTTTTTTACACAATTCCTTCCAAGTTTGGAAAACCCTAAAATGTTTGGGGAAAACTGCTTTTTTTGGGGGGGAAAGGGAGGGCGTATAAGGGAGGGGGTGTTTTTTTGGCTTTTGGACCGCAGATTTTTGCCAAAAATTTTTATGGGCGAAATTTTCAAAGGGCCCCAAAATACCCAAAAAGGTGAAACCTTCCAGAAATTCCCAACCCCCCTTTTGGATTCAGCATCGCTCAGGGATCTCATCTAGGGGTGTATTGTGCTTTTTTGGGTTTGCACAGGTTTCCAAGTTTTTTTTTGCTTGGGGCCCATGAAAAGGGGGTGGAAAAAGCATTTTCCGCCATTTTTTTTGGGCTTAAATTTCTACAGCATTGCCGTGCAGTAAAAATGACAGGATTTTTGTACTATGGGGATGGTACAACTGCAATGAGGGATAAAATTTGTATATATTTTTTTATGTTTTATTTTTTTTACACAATAGAAATAGGCTAAAAAAAATTTGCGTTTTTATGTTTGTCCTATTCTATACCTAACTTTTTCGGTTTTCTGTATACGGGCTGTTTTAGGGGCTTTTTTTGAGGATGAGTTGACTTTTTTATTATACCATTATGTGGTCATATAGCTTTACCCTTTTTTTATTAAGGTTTTTGTGAGGCTTTTTGAACAAAATACAGTATTCCGATATGTTTTTTTATTTATATTTTTTACAGTGGTCACCGTGCAGTATAAATGACATGCTAGTGTTACTCAGCTGGTCGATATGATTACAGCGATATCCAATTTGTATTTTTTTTTATGTTTTACTGCTTTTTACTGCTTTGCAATAAAAACACTTTTATTCAAAAAGAAAAAGTCATAGTCTGAGAGCCATAACTTTTTTTTATTTTTCTGTGTATGGAGCTGTATAGGGGCTTGTTTTTTTGCGGGATTAGTTGATGTATTTATTGTTTTTTTTTGGGGGGACAAGACTTTTTGATCAGTTTTAAATCCGTTTTTTTTGGAAGGCAGGGTGAAGAAAATACTGCAATCCTAGTAGTGTTTTTTATTTTTATTTTTAACAGCCCTAAACTGTGCAGTTTTCCATGACCGTTAGCTTTACTCTCTGGGTCGATACTATTACGGCGATACCCATTTTTTATATATTTTTTTTATATTATAGCACTTTAAAAAAAAAAAAAGTGTTTTATTGTATAAAACAATATTTATGCATCACTGTCACTTGAGAGCCATAACTTTTTTATTTTTCCATATACAGAGACTTGTAAGGATTTTTTTTTTTGCGGGATAAACTGACGTTTTAATTGGTACAAGTTTGGCGTTTATATGAGTTTTTGATCGCTTTTTATTCCATTTTATGTGCTGCAGGATGAACAAAAATCGCAATTCTGTGACTGTTTTTTGTTTTTTACGGCATTCACTTTACAGGTTAATTAATTTGACAGATTTATAGGGTGGGTCGTTACGCATGCGGTGATACCAAATATGAGTACTTTATTTATTTTTGATCTTTTTGGGGGCGATTGGCGTTTGTAAAGGGGAAAAGGGCAGTGTACGTGTTTTTTATTTTATTTTTTTGTGTTCGTGTGTTACTTTTTTTTACTTTTTCACATTTTTGTCACAGTTCCCCAATGGGGATCTGTAACAGCAATGGTCAGATTGCTGTTACAGTGGTAGACCTGTACACAGCGTTGCTGCTGTGTACTGGTCACCGTGGTAACTGCCAATCATCATGCCCACAATGCATTGTGGGCATGGTGACATCACCAGACTACTCGGATGCTTTCACAAAGCATCCGGGGAGTCGGGTAAGAGACCAGCGAGTGGCATCTCTGCCTCTCCCTTCTCCTGCCTGCAGCTTCATTATCGCGACCACAATGTCGCGATAATGAAGCGTTAATCACCCGCGGCCGGGGCTCACTCCGGCCGGGGGTGATGTGGCATGAAGCCAGCGGTAATTTGCCACTGGGTCTAGGTCGCGATTGTGCGCGGCTTGCCCGCAAGCCCGCACGATCGCCAGGATGTATGCATAAGTCCATTTGCGGGAAGTCACTTCCCGCTAGGGCGTATGCATATGTCCAATGTCAGGAAGGGGTTAAAACTGCACAGCAGCTATACTACAATACTAAATCCTAAGTAACCTATGGTTACTTAACTAGACTGCAGTCTTTTCCCCCACCAAGGTCCGGTTCCTTGGCCCCCCTAGTGCAGTTCTCCTGCTGCACTTCAGACATTTGGAAAGGCTGGGATGAAACCAGAAGTTTGCATACACTATATAAAAAGATGCATATGCATGTTTCTCTCACCAACTGACATGAAATCAGAATAAACCTTAAATGTTTTAGGTCAATTAGGAGTACCAAAATTATTTATATTTGCCAAATTCCAGAATAATGAGAGAAATATAATTTTTAAGGTATTTTTATTACTTTCTGCAAAGTCAAAAAGTTTACATACACCAGGATTACTATGCCTTTAAACAATTTGGGACAGCCCATATGATGATGATATGTCTTTAGAAGCTTATTTTCTCAACATCTGAGTTAATTAGAGACACAGCTGTGGATATATTTTATTGCATGCCAAAAACACATTGCTTCTGTGTGTAATATCATGGGAAAGTCTAAAGAAATCAGCCAAGATATCAGGAAAAGAATTGTGGACTTGCACATGTCGGGATCATCATTGGGTGCAAGTATTTTGAGAAGCTCTTAGAAAGATATCCAAAATATATGACCCAGTCATACAGTTTAAGGGCAATGTCACTAAATACTAATGAAATGTATGTAAACTATTGCTTTGCAGAAAGTTATAAAAATGCCTTAAAAATATTCTCCCTCTCATTATTCTGGCATTTGGCAGTTATAAATAATTTTGGTAATTCTAATTGACCTAAAACAGGTAAGGTTTGTTCTGATTTCATGTCAGATAGTGAGAGAAAAATGCATGTGTGTCTTTTTATAATGTGTACGTAAACTTCTGGTTTCAACTGTATCTCCCGACTATCAAAGGTGAATATGATAGTTTTCCAAAATCATGTCTAGTATAAGTAATACTGTTTTTACCCAAGGTAGAAATGACCATAACGGTAAAGATTCAAGGGTTAAAACAGATAAATTAAATCCTACTTATAATTAAGAACTGATTGGAACTGCGTTCCTAATTTGAAGATAAGAAGGGCCTTTCTTTTGAAAAACTTTTTATGTCTATCACCAACTCATGAGGATGGTTAATTGTAAACTTCTTAGCTAATCCATAGTAACAACCTATGCTTTGAACTTTTTACCAAAAAGGGATCCCCTAGGCACTTGTTTTAAAACAAACGTGTGTTTGTTAGTTACTCCCTACTACGATTAAGAGCTCATGTCAGCTCGAAATGCATCAAGGGGAGCACGATAGTCTGCAGGATGCAGACTTTCAATTTTAATGATTTCTAAATAAAGTACATGATTTTGTTTTTCACAACATATAAACGGATGCTGGATGATAAAAATAATTTTTTGCCGTTAAGGCAAATGTTACCATTTATTATATGTGTAAGATCCATCCCCCCATTGTTTACAAGGTTTATTGTTATAGTCGGGAATAACAGGGTCATTATTACATAGGGTATTGGGGCAAGTGCTCCATATCATTGAAAGGGAGGAAGTAGTTTAGTCATTGTATGGGTAAATAGGGTTAATAGGGTAGCTTTTGTTGTTTTTATAAGGCATTTATTCCACATATGTCTCCACCACATCTGCTAGCTTCTAGCACACCAGCGCCCATCCAACCATCAGTCCATCTGACTCTCCTGCAGAAGATCAAGCCAGTATTCCATTGCAAGATCTTAGTCTCAATTTAGACTAATTAATCTATCATTAGACTAATTAATCTACCATAAATACTGTTGTTATAGCATTGTCATTGTTTATGACAACGTTGGCCTCAGGTAGACCATTTTTACCTTGGTAGGCAGTTATGCGCCTACTTTTTACGAACCACATTCATAAATGTGTTTAATACTACGAATGTGGTGGAACAAGCCCCCAGAATGCCCAAACATCTTTCGCGCAGTACAAAATGTCGGGGAAATTGCACCAAAGTTTGGAGTGTGACTATTCATACATCTATAGAATGGGGCTACAACAGCTTCTTGACTCAAAGTACGCCAGAATACTGGCGCAGCCCCATTCAGATATGTCACCCTAAGTGTACTTCCACCATAATATTTGTTTTATAACATTTTGGTTTCTGAAAAAGCAGTTCCATCAAGAGGATGAAATTAATTTTGCAGTTATAAGGTCAACACAATTGGTTACATTCAAACAATGTTAGATACAATACAACATGCACATTACTGTACACATAAAGCAGCTCATGCAGAACAGCCGAGATCTTCTGATCTTGGCACATCAGCCTCAAGGATGCACCGGAAGTAGCATCCTGGAGCAGATGGCATGATGATGTCACAACGCCCTATCTGGACTCAGACAAGAGAAGAGGTGTTCGGCGGAAGGATAACAGGGGAGTATTTTTTTTCTTTCCTGGAAGTGCGCGCTGCCTGGGAGGAGATCACAGCCCTGTTGCCTCTTTCCTTCCTCCTGCGGCAGGAGACAGGCTGCAGAAGTTGTTCCCTGTGGCCTTTCCCCTGTGGCCTGTCTTCTGCCTCCTTCAAAGACAATCTGCAGGGGGCAGAAGACAGGTGGCTTGCCCCGTGCGCCTATCTCCTGCCCCATGCAGAATTTCTCCCATGGGTGCAGGCAGTGAGTCCACTCACTACCATTTGCATATCCTTCTTTATTTGGCCCCAGGAGGTGATGTGTGGGTGGAGGGAGGGAGGGAGAGAGGGTCCCAGTTTTGTCATTTTTTCAGTTAAGTGGGCTTGGTTTGGTGTCTTGTGTATGTATTTTTGTGTCTGATGTTTCCTTTCTGTTCTAGCTCAAACCCTGTGCCTGGTGGGAGATTCTCGACTACTTTTACGTGCATTAAGGTGTGGAATAAGCGGATGAATGGGAGGCAGATTGATTTTTCGCAAGATGTGGCTGTGATCCGAGGTGTGGTGTGAAGGAGTGTTTTGCCAGAGAGGCATCATTTTGCACATTTGGATTGGGCCCCCGACGTGTTGGTTCCTCATGTGGGGGGCAACAATTTGATCAATCTCTCCCTTTAGAAAGCTGGTGAGGGACTTTCAATATAATCTATTGCACCTTTGGTCCTTCTTCCTGGGGGTGATCACAAATTGGTCAGAAATCATTTCTCGGAAGACGTGTTGCGGGGCTATGTCAGTGGACAGGCTTAACAAGGCAAGTATAAAGATGAACAGGGCTGTGTTGGCTTTTGTGGCTAGGAATAAGGGGCTGTTTGTGAAGCACTTTGATTTAGAGTCAAGAGAGGGAAATTTTTGGCTGAATAATGGGGTGCACCTAAATGCTGTGGGTATTGATTTGTGGGCATTAGGTATTCAGGAAGATATAGAGAGGGCACTGGTACTATGGGGTGACTCACATGCATGAGGTATCATGGCATGCTTGCAGAGTTGGAGTTGGTGGAAAAACTGGGGGTGAGTCATAACTGTTATGGAACAGTTGGTATGTTTTATTATAGTTTTAAGATTGCCAAATCTTTATAGCTTCAAGAACATCAGCCCCATTTGTTACGGTTGATGTTTGTGGGGGTTGTTTTTGGTTTTGGATTTAAAAGAAAATTATTTATATACTTATATGTTTGCATTTTTGTTTCATAAAATGGCTGATGTGGCCAAATTTATCCAAGCATTGAGTCTGTGCCTTTCTTGCAGTTATTGGTGGGCTTGGATAGAAAAGAGTTAATGGTGTTGCTTAGAAATGCAATCTGCGATGCAAAGGGTCAAGCAAATGCATTCATTCTTTAAACATAGTTACCTTATTATGTAAACACATACATTGTTCTGTGAAGTATTGCTTGTTTCTGGCAAACGTTAATGCATAGTACAATAGAGTTTTAATGCATTAACATATCCTGGATCTTTGTAAAAGGGATGTGGTTTGGTTACAACAAGTGATTATGGCTTCATTTTTTTGTTCTAACATATTTGTTGAAGCACACAGAACATATTGATCTGAATTTTTTTATAGATAGTCAATAGGAACTAGCATATTACCGAGCAGCAGACCCCAGGAACCAGCGGATTAAAACCCAGCAGAACCCAGGAACCAGAAGATTTTGGACCAGTAGGCAGGAGATCCCATAAACCAGCAAATTAAGGACAAACAGGTGGAAGACCCCAGGAACCAGTGGATGATAGAACTGTAGACGACAGACACCTGGAGCCAGTGAATTGTGACCAACAGGTATCAAACAATAGGAATTAGTGGATTGTGGACCAGCAGGCAGGAGAACCCAGGAATCAGCAGAGTGAGGGCCAGCAGGAGGCCTACCCGAGGAACTGAGAATTCCAGACCTGTAGACGGCAGACCCCAGGAATTGAACATTCCAGACCAGCAGAGCAGAACACCACAAACAGAGTTCTGAACCAGCAGGAGAGGACACAAGGAACTGAGGACACCATACACCAAGGGGCTTGTGACAGGGTACCAAGCAGCAGGAGACTCGTGGACACTGGACAGAAGCAGACTTGAAAGGGGATGCTGGATAAACAGGAGAAACATGAAAACCAGCAAAAGAAGACAGGAAACAGGATACAGGTACCAGCCCAAGGTAGGACACCAGCAGATGTGGGCTGTACCAGAAATGTGAACCAGGAGAAAGGTCCATGTCAGAACGAGGCAGGTGAAACACTCGGAGCTATGGTCACAGGGGATGGGAACACAGGAAAACAGAAACTTGGGAACACAGGAACTCAGAGGGCTTAAGAAATAGTAGGGAAGACCCAAGTGCTCTGCTCAGAAACTCAAGCTTATGTTGGTTGATGTTGTTGGTTTAATAGCTCCTCCTGACAGGACATAAGCCACAGATGAGAAAAAAGTTGAGGAGCAGGTGGTTAACTGTTGCCTTACTGGAAGATTAAACAGACAATGAGCAGAAGGAACATAATCGCCAGGATCAAATGGCATGTTGCTATTAGAGGGGAGACAGGGAACCTTGCAGATTATGATACCCTCATTGCTGTCATGGGTATATGGGATGGTTTATCAGAATTGTAAAAGGGATGATTATTTGCTTTTGGACCAAGGGTGACAGTATTTCTGAAAGTGTGCAGCTTTTTAACTGTAGGCATGCTGCATAGGTAAAAATGTATTGTAAGTGGACAAATGGCACTATTGGGAATAAGAGATGTGAAAACTAGGGAGCACCACATGCAATTAATGTATAAAGTAAACTTCTGCTATGAAAGTGTGCAAGGGTGGACTGACACACTACAAATGAACCACAGAGCTACTAGAAGTGTGACTATAACAACAGTTCAGCAAACCCTACAACATATGGAGTTCTGAAGCAGACAGATGCTCACTGTACCTCTGCTAATAAACTTGCATTGTTTGAAAAGGCTTAAATGTTCATGGCAGTATCAGAATTGGACCTCTGCTGACCTTTAACTCCTTAACGACTGCCCGCTGACTTTAGATGTCGGCTGTTGCAGGTCGTTCGTCTGCAGCGTTGTCTTAAGACATCGCTGCAGACAACGGAGTTTGCGGCGCCCGGGCGCCGTACCTGCGCTGAGCATCCCCTAAAAGCATCGAGGAGCGGAGGAAACCTCCACAACCCGGTGCTTTAACCCTTTAATTGCGGCGGATCGTCACCACAGCGCAATCAAAGGATTTCCCCTGCTTTGTCGGGTGATCAGAACACCTGGTGACCCGAGGGGCCCGGTAAACGGCTGCACGAACCCCGGGGGAATGAATGGCCCCAGAGCTGTCGTGTATCAACCCAGTGACCAGGGCAGACTGTGTGCTTCCTAATTTGCCTGTGTCAGAATGACAAGTTTAAAATGATTGCATAATGAAATGAAATACATTAAAAAGTGTAAAAAAAAAAATGGAAAAAATTTCTCCCTTCAGGGGTTTTTAAAAAAAATGTAAAAAAAAAAAAAGAAAAAAGTGTAAAAAAATGAAAAAAAAAAAACTAAAAAATAAAAATAAAAAAAATATTTAATACAAAATAATTGTGCAATATTACACACAAAAAAAAAAAAACCATATTAGTTATCCACACCCCGAAAAACCTGTGGAATAATCTAACAAGGTATTAAGTGTGAAATGTGAATGGTGTAAAAAAAAAAAAAAACTTTTTGGTTTATAACAAAAAAAATTCTGCAATAATTTAAAAGTGAACTTAAACTATTCCCGCATAAAAGTACAACTCGTCTCGAATAAAACGAGGCCTCATAAAACTGCGTCATTGAAAAAATAAAAAGTTAAACTGTTGAAACGCAAGGAGGCAAAAACAAAAAAATGTTTTGGTCATTAATGCTTTTTAGGCGTTCGACTTAAGGTGTTAAACAGTTGAGTTTTGGCGTGTCAGGCGAGAAACATCAGAAAACATATACCCTACAACCATTGTTGGAAGGACACAAAGGGGTTTTTGTCAGGGGCTGTATTTTTGCATTTTTTTGGCCTTTTCCTGTAAAAAGCACAATCAAAGATTTGAATCCCTCTTTGCAGATCACTTACCCTATCATTGTCAGGGGAGGCAGGCCGCCCGCAGGCAGCAACAGTCTGCAGCAGCTGTTTGGACCCCCCCCAGATGACAGTCTGCGGGAGCTCTGTTATTTACAAAGGGCCCCGCCCCTCTGGACAGGGGGCGTTCGCACCAGCCAAGACAGGACCCCGGGGACCGCTCCAACAGCACAGGGGTGGTGTCCAGGAATCACTTTAAACTCCCTGCAGGCTGATGCAGCGCCCGTGATATTCTGGGCTGCCTTCATTCCTTGCGAAAATTTTTGTTTTCTTACCGTGTACCCAAAAACCTCTGCTTGTTTTCCTGCCCTGTCTTGCGCCCGATTTTGTATCTCGCCCCGTTTGGTTTCCCGGGTTGTTTAGTTTTCTCTCTGGTTTTGATTTGTGGTTTGGGGTTCCTGATTTTATTGAAGGACGTCTGACTATTTTCCCCCCTGAGGCCCCCGCCTCTAGCAGTGCAGGGACTGTTGGCCAGTTGGCGTCTGCCGCCCAGGGCAGCATTTCAAGTAGGCAGGGACAGCGGACTGGGTTCCAGTCAGGGCTCACTGTACCTCCCTTGACATGACATTATCACAGGCTTAAACCGTCACTACTCTCCACTCGCTATGAACCCCATGACAGTTCTGTTAGAGCAGTTGCAGGGGCTTACCCAGCTAGTTCAGGATCTGGCACTGAGGGTAAAACAGCAGGAGACTTCCCATGTCCAGGTGTCCCTGCACTACATTCTCCTCCTGTGGAACCCCCTATTCAGTTGCCGGATAGATTCTCAGGCAACAGAAGGGCCTTTTTGACATTTAGGGAAGGATGTCGCCTGTATTTTAGGCTCCGCCCACATACCTCGGGCAATGAGGGTGGGAATCGCTATGTCTCTTCTTCAGGGTCCCCCCCAGGAGTGGGCATTTTCTTTACCACCTGATTCGCCAGAACTTTCTTCTGTGGACAGGTTTTTTGTCTCCTTGTGCGTACTTTTTGATGACCCTGATAGGGAAACTGTGGCCGAGGCTCGGCTGACCACTTTGAGGCAGGGTAAAAGGAATGTGGGGGACTATTGCTCCGAATTTCGTCACTGGTGCATTCCGTCGGGGTCTAAAGACCCAGCTCTTAGATGTCAGTTTAGATTAGGGTTAGCCGACCATGTGAAGGATATGTTGGTGGCTTACCCTACCCCTGGTCCCTTACATGAGGCTATGGCACTAGCCTTTCATCTGGACAGATGTTTTAGGGAGAGACATCGGGAAAAAGCTCTCCCTCCTGTGGTCCACTCCATGGTCCCTTCTACACCCGCTGTTTCTGATCTAAACCCAGAGGAGCCCATGCAAGTGGGAGCTTCTTCCGCTACTTCTGCCAGCGACTTCTCGTCGTACCCAGGGATTGTGCTTTTACAATGGCGAAGATGGACACTGTATCCAGGAGTACTTCAAATGGAAGACCAGGCTGGAAAAACTCCAGCGCTTAGGTGATTTTCAGGAACGTCACCTAGGCGAACAGGTATTTCCTATTGTATCCAAAAAGTTGCTGCTCCTAGTTAAGATCTCATATATGTCTTGTTCTGGTTCTGGGAATGCTTTTGTGGATTCTGAGTCAGCTTCCAATTTTGTAGACGTGTCCTTCGCCAAATGTCTGGGCCTACATTGTAGACCTCTAGCTGATTCCCTGCGGGTGGTGGCTATTGATTCCACTCCGCTGGCTAGGGGCACAATTCAACATTGTACTCCAGAGCTCGAGATGTTGGTAGGATCCATACATGCTGAAAAGTGTATCTTATTTATCATGGAGGGGCTGCCCGCTGATGTGGTTTTGGGGCTGCCCTGGCTTCAGAGACACAACCCAGTGTTTGACTGGAATTCAGGAGAATTAATCAAGTGGGGACAACAGTGTTTTGACAGATGCCTCCCTATCATACCGGGCAATACAGAAATGGGGCAGATTCCTGTTTTCATTCGTGACTTTGCTGAAGTATTTTCTCAGAAACAGTCGGAGATACTACCCCCTCATAGATCTTACGACTGTGTCATTGACCTATTGCCCGGAGTGAGGTTTCCTAAGGGGAGAATATATAATCTGTCAGGTCCAGAGAGCCTAGCCATGAAGCAATATTTTGCAGAAAGCCTACAGAAGGGGCATATCCGACCTTCGGTGTCCCCTATGGGTGCACGGTTTTTCTTTGAAGGGAAAAAGGATGGAGGCCTCCGTCCATGTATAGATTACTGTGAACTGAATAAAATAATGGTAAAAAACCAATACCCTTTACCCTTGATCACTGACCTGTTCAATCAAATCCAGGGAGCAAAGTGGTTTTCCAAGTTGGACCTTAGAGGGGCCTATAACCTCATCCTTATCCGAGAAGGGAATGAGAGGAAAACCGCGTTTAACACTCCTGAGGGGTATTTTGAGTATCTGGTGATGCCGTTCGGGTTGTGTAATGATCCCAAGGTGTTCCAGAACCTGGTTAATGATGTTTTCCGTGAATTCATTGGTTGTTGTATGGTCGTTTACCTGTATGACATTTTAATCTATTCGGAAGATTGGTCGTCTCACGTTAAACACGTATGACAGGTATTGCAAATCATGAAGGAAAATAGTTTGTTTGTCAAGCTTGAAAAATGTGTTTTTGGAGTGCAGGAAGTACCTTTTCTTGGGTATATCCTGACTCCTAACTCATTTCGTATGGACCCCTGTAAAATTCAAGCTATTCTCGATTGGATCCGCCCTTCATCCCTGAAGGCCCTACAGCGATTCCAAGGGTTTGCTAATTACTATTAAATTTATTCTTAATTTTTCTGTCTTAGTTCGGCCATTGACTGACATGACTAAGAAGGGGGTGAAGTTCAGTAATTGGCAACCTGAGGCCATAGAGGCGTTTGAGAAACTTAAGCAGTGTTTTGTATCCGCTCCTGTGTTGATTCAAGTGGACCAGAGCAAACCCTTGGGCGTTGAAGTGGATGCTTCCGAGTCTGGTGCGGGGGCGGTCGTGTCTCGGGGAGCCCCTACGATGAATAACCTTCGCCCTTCTGCCGTCTTTTCAAGTAAATTTTCCTCAGTTGAAAGGAATTATGACGTTGGGAACTGGGAATTGTTGGCTATTAAGTGGGCCTTCGAGGAATGGCGCCACTTCCTCGAAGGTGCCCAGCATAAAGTCGCGGTCCTTACTGATCATAAGAATCTTACTTTTTTAGAGAGTGCTAAAAGGTTGAATCCATGTTAGGCACGTTGGGCATTATTTTTTACGCGCTTGAACTTTGTTGTTACTTACAGACCAGGTTCTAAGAATGTTAAAGCCGATGCGCTATCTAGAAGCTTCTGTGCCAGCCATGCATCCCAGGAGGAACTGGTACCTATATTGCCCAAGGAGACTGTTGTCTCAGCTATTTCCCCTGATTTAGCCACTGAGATTAAGACTAGAGATGGGCGAATTTCCCGAAATTCGGTTCGTTCACTTCGCCGAATTTCTCGACAAAAAATAACTTCGTTCCGAATTACTTCGGGATGAATCACATTAAAAAACAGCTATTTCCAGGCTGCACAGAGCCTGTAGGGTGCTGTTGAACGTTGTGCCATGCTTAAATATGCAGAGGGAGCTTGGTTTGGTCTTCATACAATGTTGTGTTTTAGTATGACACGCAGATGACTGCCGCCGCTCTTAGAATCGCTTCACTATAAAATTCCCTGGGCACGTAAGAGGGCAAAACTGACCAAAAAACTGAAGGGGGAATGTAGCCTGATAAAGTCATGCGAGCGTCAGATGGAAAAAAACAAGCTGAGGGCTCAGGTGGCAACATCAGTGACAGAGTGTTGAGGTGACGGCGGCAGCCACAGCAGTATGAGGTCAGACAGTGGCACAATGACAGAGTGTGTAGGTCAAGGCAGCAGCCACAGCAGCAGCATGAGGTCAGACAGTGGCACAATGACACAGTGTGTAGGTCACGGCAGCAGCCACAGCAGCAGCATAAGGTCAGACAGTGGCACAATGACATTCTGGAGGTGGCAAAAACAGGAATAGGCCACAGAGTGGGACAATGACACAGTGTGTAGGTCACGGCAGCAGCCACAGCAGCAGCATGAGGTCAGACAGTGGAACAATGACAGAGTGTGTAGGTCACGGCATCAGCCACAGCAGCAGCATGAGGTCAGACAGTGGCACAATGACACAGTGTGTAGGTCACGGCAGCAGCCACAGCAGCAGCATGAGGTCAGACAGTGGCACAATGACATTCTGGAGTTGGCATAAACAGGAGTAGGCCACAGAGTGGCACAATGACACAGTGTGTAGGTTATGGCAGCAGCCACAGCAGCAGCATGAGGTCAGACAGTGGCACAGTGACATTCTAGAGGTGGCAAAAAAAGGAGTAGGCCACAGAGTGGCACAATGACACAGTGTGGAGGTCATGGCAGCAGCCACAGCAGCAGCATGAGGTCAGACAGTGGCACAATGACAGAGTGTGTAGGTCACGGCAGCAGCCACAGCAGCAGCATGAGGTCAGACAGGGGCACAATGACAGTGTGTGGTCACGGCAGCAGCCACGGGGCGGCATGGGGTTTAAGAAAAGTGGCAAAATGCTTTTGGAGGGGGGGAAAAAAGAGGAAAAAGGCCCCCAGAGGGGGACAATGAACGTGTGTGGGTCACGGTAGCCCCACAGAAAAAAAAAAAAAAAGAAAAAAAAAAAAAAAAAAAAAAAAGGCATGAGGTCAGACAGGGGCCCAAGGGACAGAGTGGTGGGTTAAAGGCATCAGCCACAGTGCAGTTGGGGGTCAGACGTGGAAAATTTGACAGATTTGTGTAGGTAAAGGGGCATCAGCCACAGCACCCAGCATGAGGTCAGACAGTTGGCACAATGACATTCTGGAGGGGGAAAGAGGGAATGGGCCACAGAGTGGGACAATGGACACAGTGGGGTGGTCCGGCAGCAGCCACAGAAAGCAGCATGAGGTAAAGCCCAGGGAACAATGACAGGTGGGGGTAGGGTCACGCAGCACCCAACAGCAGCAGCAAGAGGTCGGGAAAAGTGGCCCAAGACAGGGGGTTTTTAGGAAACGGCAGCGGGCCACCAAAGAAAGCGCATGGGTCAGAAGGGGAAACAAGGGACCCCGTGTTGGGGTCCCCGGCAGCAGCCCAGCAGCAGCATGAGGTCGGACAGGGGGAAACAAGGGACAGATTTGGTTTTGGTAGGGCATCGCCACGGGCGGGCAGCATGAGGTCACCCAGGGGCAAAAGGGACAAGTGTCTGGTCACGGCGGGAAAGCCAAAAGGCCAGCAAGCCATGGGGGTAGACAAGGGGGACAATAAACCCAGTTTTGTAGGTCCCGGCCCAAGAAAAGCAGCTTTGGAGGTAAAGACAGGGCCAAAATTGAACTTTGGTGGATATCTGGCCCCAGCAAAAAACGCCCCCCTTGGGTTAGACAGGGGGGAAACAATGACTTTTTCTGGAGGGGAAAAAAACGGGAAAATAGGCCCCCGAGTGGAACAATACAGAGAGTGGAGGGGGGGACGGGGGGCAGGGCAACAGCATGAGGTCAGAGAGGGGGCACAATGACACATTTGTGGGGGTTTCACAGCAGCAGCCACAGCAGCAGCATGGGGTTTCGGGGACAGTGGCACAATAAACGAGTGTGGAGGTGGGGGGCTTTCCCATTTCCCTTTTAAAGTTGGTTGGTGGCAGAGGGAGAAACTGTCAGCAGATGTGGGGATCAGGCCGGTGGCGGCCCATCAGATTAGTGGCTGAGGCAGGTAGTTTAAACCCGACTCTTTTCTCACAGTTTGGGGGGGGGGCTTTATGGGATGTAGTTGAGCCTAAGGCATTGGGGTGTGGAAATCCCGGCCCATCCATGCCTGATTCCTCTTGAACAAAGGTCAGTCGTTCCCAAAATTTCCCTGGGCAAGGGGTTTTTCCTTGGGGGAACGGGTGGCCCCCCCACTGAAACCCGCTCTGATTTTCCCCTACTGGCCGGGGGAGGACAGTTCTCCACGAAAAATCGGCAAGTTTTCGGCCCCCACATCCCGTTTTTCTTTCCCAGTAGTCCCGCGGTTTTCTAAACTGGGGTGGAAAAGTGCTGTCCAAGTAGGCACCACCGGGTTGGTTCAGGGTCTGCTTCAGGTATGCTGTGCTGGCGATGCCCCCCTCACTAGGCGGGTGGGAAAGGGAAACTGTCATCCCGTGACTCCAGACTTAGGATGTGGATTTGGGGGCGGGGGACTGCTTTTTGACCCCCCCCCCCCTTCCCCCGGGGGCCGCGGGGGGAGTAGGTTTTGGGGGCGCTGAAGAAACCCCCGGGGCCCGACCTGTCAAAGGGGGGGACGTTTCCGCCCCAAAAGGCCCGCGGCCCAAAAAAATAGGGGTTTTTCCCCATTGTATTTGGGGTTTGCCCTCCCTCTCAATAGCTTGGGGTTTAAAAGGGCCCCCCTTTTTGGCCCGGGGAGCAAAGGGCCCCAATTTTGGGTGGAGGCCAGAAAGTTAAAACCCTTGCCGGGTGCTGACTATTTGGCTTGGGCACTAGCCGGGAAAACAGGGATGGCTGGGGGGGGCCCTCTGCCCAAAATGAAAACCGGGGGGGGCTCCCTGCTTCCATCCCCCCTGTATTCGCCACCCCGGGGTTGTGGGTTTATCTGCCTGTCTTCCTCATCCCCCATTTTTCCTTTTCCAGTGCTCCTTTCCCCCTTCTTGTCCCCCTGGGAGAAAATTCCCCTCATTTCCCCGACCCAAAGTTTTTGCTTTTCCCAAAGTCCTCCTCCTCCCCCTCCATTTTTGTCCCAAAGGGGGCTCAAAGTGGGCCGGGAGTGTAGTCGCCCGTCTCCAGTCCCCTGCCCCGAAAGTTTTTTTAGCATCTGTTCCCAAAGGGCATGAAGAGTGGAATGACGGGTTTTTCCCTCCCGTTTTTTCCCGGGTGACCCAAAAAATGTGGCCTCTCGAATGGACCTCAAACCAAAGGCAAAGGGGTCACGAAAGAGCTGCCATGGTGACATTTAAAGTTTTAACAGGGGGAGTATCCTGTCCGCCTGGATCGTTTAAAAAACGTTAATTGGGCCTTTTTTCTGTTCCCCTACAGTCGGCCCAACATGTGCAGGCTGGAATTTTAAAAGGGTGGAACTTGCATATCAGAGTGTGTTGGGGGAAAGGGCCTTTTTTGCCGCTGCAAAAAGAGGAGGGTGTTCTGGTTTTTTAGGAATGGTTTAAGTGCAAAGCACAGTTTCCTGGCCCCTTTTTAGAAAATTTTTGAAGGGTTGGTGGAAGATTCGGAACCTTTTCACAACCAAAATTGAACATGAGGGCGCCCTGGACCATTTCCCCCCTCGGGGCAGCGCCCCGGGCACCATTTTCCTCCCCTTGTCCCTCACCCTTTGGTTTTCCCATTTGCGTTGGGCGGAGAAAGCCAACCCCATCGAAATTTTTTGGGCTGCAAGGGCGCGGGGCAAATTCCCCCCCTGTGTGACTTCGTTCGGAGGCAAGCCAGCTTTTAGAAATGCGTGACACCGTGTGCCTTCATATGTGGTATTTAGGAGCAGTACTTGTGGGGGCCCAAGATGGGGTGGTGGTGGAGGGGGGAAAAGGGGGGTTTTGGGGCGGGAGCCCCCCAAAATTTTACAACGGAGGAAAAAAAGCGGCGTCCCTTTTCCAAAATTGTTGGTTTTGGGGCCCGGGCCGGAAGCACATTCCCCCCGTGGGCCCTTTTAAAAGGAAAATTTTACAGGCCCTGACCCTAGTTTTGAGTCCGGGGCGTCCCCGCTGCCCCTGGGACCTTGGGAACCCAAACCGATAAACCCAAGGACATAACCCCCCTTCTGTTTCTACCCTTTTATGAAGTGCTGGTACTGCCCTTTTTGGGGGAAAAAAAATTTACGGCTTGGAAAATCTCCAAACTCGGCCGGGCCCCAAGACCCTTAGTTCTCTTTTTAAAAAAAAAGGGGTTTTGGGGAGAGTCCCCCATTTGGAAAGGGGAAAGGGGTGGCCCGAACCCAAAAAACTTGGACAGGAGCACGGTAAACTGCCCGCCTTTGGATGGTTGGACGCCCTACTGTTGTCTCCCTTTTTCCAAAATCGCCTTTGCCCGAACCCACTGGGGGCCAAAGGTAGCCCAGGAGCAGGAGATCTTTGGGCCGGGAGATGATGTCAAAAAAGAAAAGGTCCCTTCTGCGGGGGTGGATCCTTGGGCGGGCCCGCAAAGGGGATGGTTTCCCCTGGGCCCCTGCTGCTTTTCTTTTTGCTTCGGCGGCAGGATGGGGCCACCAAAATCTGAGGGCCCCCCCTTTTCCCCCGGGCCACCCCGGGTGGTGACAGTGCATGTGTTTTCGCAGAGCCGTTTGGGGGCAACATTAGCTCCCCGGGCCCCACTTCACTTTCTGCCCACAGATTCTTTCATTTTTTAAACCCTTTTTCGGCTCCCCCGGGGGTTTTTAGAAAAAAACTGCCCCAACCCTTGAGTATCGGATTTTCCCCCAATGCTCCCCAAAATGGGGTGACTTTTCTTTTCCCCCGCTGCCTCGCTGGGCCCTGTGCTGGACTTTTTTTTGGGGCCCGCGAAGCAGGTTTTTTCCCCCTTTGCCGCTTGGCTCCCGACCTCACACTGCTGCTACCCTGCTGACTCACGGCCACACAACCCACTTGCTGGTTGCGCCGCTGCCTGACGCGCAAGCTGACGCCCTCTTCTCTTGACGATGATGAAGCCCTTGCCTCACCCGGCTCCCAAGTGCTGTCGGCTACATCATCATCTATTTGTGTTTCATCGTCACTGCTGTCTTCATCACCGGTCTTGGTATGCGGAGGCTGACCCCTCACAACATGACCTCCCATGCCACTCTCAACATCTATACTTTGCCACCTACTGCAAGAAGCAGGGAATATTGCCCCCATTTCTTCGCTGCCGAGTAGCTGCTGACTGCCCTCCTCAAATTGTTCATCCTCGCTATATAGTGGCGCTGAGCCCAGACCACATAGTAGACCTCTGGCTTAGGGAACCGGATGGGACAGAGGCGGGTTGAGAAGAGCTGAGGGCCGCTTACCTGCTCCCGGGCCATGCCAACTAAGGGTTGTGTCTGACGTTCCCACCGACTCTTGGCTTGGGTTGTCAGATGTCATCTGGGAGGAAGTGGATGACCTAGTCAACCACTCAAAGACCCTTGGGTTGCTAGTCAGCACACGGCCGCTAGATGACAGCAGCAGTTGTGGCCTCACCGAGTGACCCCTGCTGCGACGTCCCCTTGCTGTGCTGCGACCTGGGCCTGCTCCAGGAATGTTTGTGCCTCTGCCACTCGCAGGTGAAGAGCCTGCCACCTCTCTGTCTGACATACTGTTTGTTCTAAAATGTACAGACACTGTTTGATGAAGATATCTGTATATGATAAATACACACAGAATGCAGCAGCCAGGCTTGTCTTTCTCTCCAGCCGCTATACTGATGCCTCTACCCTGTGTCAGTCACTGCACTGGTTGCCCATCCAGTACAGGATACAGTCTAAACTCAGCACTCTCACCCATAAAGCTCTCCACAGCGCTGCTCCTCCCTACATCTCCTCCCTAGTCTCTGTCTACCGCCCTACCCGTGCTCTCCGCTCTGCTGATGATATCAGACTACATTCCTCAATCATCCGAACCTCCCATGCCCGCCTACAAGATTTCACACGTGCGGCACCAATTCTCTGGAATTTGCTTAACGCGGGCGATCAGGCACACTCACAGCCCTCACAGTTTTAAGAGGGCCCTGAAAATACATCTTCTCGGTCTGGCCCACCAAGATCCCTAACTGTTATCACACACATCTGTCACTCCCTGCACTTGGGCACTCACAGGCACTTATCTGTATATAGATGTACAGACTGGGTGGCAGGTTCATCCATTTTTCATGTAAACCACCCCCTATTTATGAAACATGGCCGGACCCATTGTAAACTTGGGCACTTCTTACCGTATGTTTCGACCCATCACCCATAATAGATTGTAAGCTCTCACGAGCAGGGCCCTCACACGCCTTGTGTCTCATTTGTAAGTACTTTTAATGTGTAATGACTGTATGTTTACCCTTGAATTTGTAAAGTGCTGCGGAATATGTTGGCGCTATAGAAATAAAGATTATTATTATTATTATTATTATTATTATTATTATTATTATTATTACACACCCTGTATTTGACTCCAAATGAACCCACTAAGAAGCTTGGGTAACCCTTGGATATAAATTGCGCTCCACAAATGGGCAGGACAAATTGACTTGTATGTGCCGTTTAAAAACTCTGTGTATTTTACTGAATATAAAAGCACAAACAGGCTTAATTAACCTTCGAATATGAATAATGCTACAGAATTTCTTCTGTGGCAGTGAAAAACAAAGTTTATTTTACTGAGTACAACTGCAGAAAAATACTTAGTTAACCCTTGGATGTAAATTGCGCAAAAGAATTGAGCAACCAAAAAGTACGAGCTTTGTAGCGTGTTACAATGGCGTGTTTTTTACGCTACACAACAGGAGGAAAACTTGTAATTAACCTTCGCTTGTGAATTATGCTGCAGGAAAAATGTCTTTTTTGGCGGTGAAAAAGACGGTTTTATTTTAGTCACCACAACAGCAGAACAACGCTTAATTAATCCCTGGATGTAAATTGCGCAAAAGAATTGAGCAGCCAAAAACTACCAGCTTTGTAGCGTGTTACAATGGTGTGTATTTTACGCTACACAACAAGAGAAAGATTTGTAATTAACCTTCGCTTGTGAATTATACTACAGGAAAAATTTATTTTTTGGCGGTGAAAAAGACGGTTTATTTTAGTCACCACAACAGCAGAACAACGCTTAATTAACTCCTGGATGTAAATTGCGCAAAAGAATTGAGCAACCAAAAACTACGAGCTTTGTAGCATGTTACAATGGCCTTTTTTTTACGCTACACATCAAGAGGAAAACTTGTAATTAACCTTCGCTTGTGAATTATGCTACAGGAAAAATGTATTTTTTGGCGGTGACAAAGACGGTTTATTTTAGTCAACACAACAGCAGAACAACGCTTAATTAACCCCTGGATCTAAATTGCGCAAAAGAATTGAACAACCAAAAACTACAAGCTTTGTAGCGTGTTACAATGGCGTGTTTTTTACGCTACACAACAAGAGGAAAACTTGTAATTAACCTTCACTTGTGAAGAATTGAGCAGCCAAAAATGAAGTGGTATTTGTATTGTAAAAACGCTGTTTCTTTAAATGAATACAACAGGAACAGGCTTAGATCACCCTTTGATATTCAATGTGCTGTGAGCAGATATCTTTAAAATGTATATGCAGCTGCACTGGACACATACTATACGACAGATCCAATACCCCACAAAATCAGAAATAGAACGTTAATATAATCAGACTCTGAGAAAAGCTGAGACACCCCCCAAAACTCGCTGTATAAAAATGAGTTCTTTAGTATCAGCTATCATAAGCAGCCGCGGCAGCACCTTCCCTGATCAGTACAGTGAGAGCGGTATGAGCTCCCAGCGTCGCGCCCGGACTTATATAGTGCGGTGACGTCACAGAATCCCGCCGGTCTCTGATTGGCTTCATCTCTGCACATGTCATGCAGGCTATGCCCTTCTTCCTCCCAGAGTTCTTTGCCCCATGTAACGCCATGTGCTCGCAGCCATTTTATCAATCAAAAGCACACTTCGTTCACGCGAAGTCCCCCAAACTTCGACTTCGTTCAGAACCGAAGTTTTCCTGAAATTCTAAACGAATTCCACTTCGTTAGAATCAATTCGCCCATCTCTAAAAGTGACACATGCCAGATTTCAAAAATAGGGCTGTGTCATTAAGGCCAAAACTGGCTGGCTCCTTAAGGGGTTAAAAAAAAAAATAACTTGACTATCACAAGCTATCACAAGCTACTTCCAGCAGTCTAGCGGTTAAGTAGTTCCTGTCAACATTATTCCCTTTGTGCTGCCATGTTCACACGTTCCTTAATTCTGTCCAGCTTGTTTTGTGAGCTGTTTCAGGAAGCCTGCCAGGCACAGTATGCCAGAGGGCAAGTCTGATGTTCCCGTCTCTAGTGGCATTAGGTTTAACAGTGAGGAAAAGCAGCATATGTTTTATGCAATGACATCATCTGCCAGCACTTTCTACCTCTGACTTCTAAGGATGCGCCTATGCTCTAATACGTTCTGGTGAATGCAAAGTGTACATCTGCTGAAACATCAAATGTGTTCTAAGCAGCAACACTTTATCTACATTAGAGTAATTAATACACAATGTACACTGCTTAACTAGCATGCTAATCAGAATGTAAATAACCATTTGGAAGCAATGACTAACAACCACTATTGTGTATTGACACATACAATTATTTATGTTCTCATGTACTAACTAGTGAATATTCAAAACAATTAAATAGCAAGGAAATCCATAATTCTTCTTCTCTCCCCCTTGTCTTCTCCTAATCTGTTAATCTGTTCCTCTGTTAAATGTTGTTTCCTGAATTTTAAAAAACTACATTTAATTTGCAATGCAAACTAAAACAAAACAGTTGAATCGCTGATATGCAAAACGCTTTATAAAAAAAAGCTGAAAATGTGTAATTCCTTGGCAATTATTTACTGTGCAAAGTAATTCTTTCCTAACATCCTGGTACAGCTTAATTAAAATGAAGTGAAGTATTTTGGCCCTAGAGTATAAAGGGTATAGTAGTTGTCAGATGCAGGACTGTGTCTATCTTTACTAACATTTGAATACAGTTCTCTTCATTTATGAAAACTATCTAAACGTAAGGCTGTCCATGTGGCCCAGGGCAATCAATCAGACTTGTTGCCATGGGCATCAAGGACAGTCTAACCCTAAGGCTATGTTCACACTGCTTATTTCGGGGCGTATTTACGGACGTATTTACGTCCGCAAATACGTCCCGAAATACGTTTCAAATACATGTCACAAAGTGTGGCACGTATTTCGCGTCGTAAATACATTCCCCATTCTTTACTATGGCATTTTACGTTGCAAAATACGCCTCAATAAGTGACAGGGTACAAATACGTTGCAAAAATACGCCTCGTGTGAATGACGAGGCGTATTTTACATTGGAATCAATGCTAATCTAATTGTTCATTATTTGAAACGTATTTAGGGTCGTATTTGCGGACGTAAATACGTCCGTAAATACGCCCCGAAATAAGCAGTGTGAACATAGCCTTAGACAGTTTTCGTAAATAAGGCCCCGTGTGTTTCATTCATTATTGGCTCAAAAGTTTTTTTTATAGCTTTCAAAGTAATGATGTCCTTTAGTGAAATTTGGCATAGACATACTTTGATCTGTGAGAAAAATAGGAAACACAAGCAGGAACAAATGGTAGATCTAGGGTGCCACCTACTCATGGACAGAAAAGGGGCCTGCCAGCAGGGATATAATGTGTAGGCCTGATGGCATCCAGCTCCATCGTGCCCGACTCAGTCTTCTGTCCTCCTTAAAACTACCTCTGGTAGTCATTACTGGTCAGGAAGATTAATTTGAGACATATATTGTGGGTCTAGAGCAATATTTAAGATTGTGCCTAGGCTGCACCTGAAACCTGTGCTTTGATTTTTGGGCCTGCTGCCAATCATCACCTGCAACCGAATCCGAGCTACCAATCTCCATTCCCTGACTGTCCCCTGACAGTGCTGTGGCCCTTACTTGGTGTATGGGCCCTGGTCTCTGGCAGTCTGGCAGGGATTGCTCTGTTATCTTTCTGTATATACCTGGCCTAGGCTTCTCAGCCATCCTACACTCCCAGTACAAGATTCCAGGGATCCTGTGCCATCCTTAAAAATCCATGGGTCCCTACAGATGTAGCAGAGCTAAACAGAACAGATATTGCACCGTGATATCACGGCACAGAATGCTATCTTACCTTTTTCAATGATTTTCAATGGCCTTTGTTTACAGATCAGAGCAGATAACACGAAAAGCCGTGATATCACAGTCAAGCTGTACTTTGTCATCTCATACAACATCCTCCTCTGTGGCCTCCCATCTAGTACTCTTGCTCCCCTCCTTCCTCAACTTTGCTGTCCGTCTTATCCACCTCTCTCCTTGCTACTCCTCTGCAGCCCGCCCAATCAATTAGTAGAGGTGTCATAGGTTGTAAGCCAGCATGGTGAACCACACATAACTGTATAAAGGGCACCTTTTGTATTGCCTTATTTTTATGCAATTATAATACTAGCAACTACCCCACTCATGCATAGTAGGCATGTACGTAATCGTCTTATCAGTATTTTTGCATTTGTGCAGTCTCCCCTTGTATGATATTGTGGCTTTTCTGCATACTGGTGTGGCCTGGTACTTTTCCAACATGCAGATTTTTATTCTTCAGTTGCCCTCCTAGTGGATTAGTGTGTGAGCTACTGCTCATTAGTTATATGTAACTGTTATACCTCTCCCAAGTAGCACTGGGGTGTATATGGCCTCTTATTAGGTCTAGTCTATTGTCCAGCCATTGAGCTGTAAGTATGGCTTTGTGTTTGTGTTTTTCAGTAAATAATGTCCCATTTTTTTCTGTGATTTTTATGTATATACAGTAACTCCTCTCAAATGATATAATAATAATAATAATAATAATAATAATAATAATAATAATAATAATAATACACAAGTGAACACAATGTAAAAAAATGTTGCAATGGGAAGGGGTTAGCTTTTCACAGCAGAGATAAATGAAGGAGACTTTTGCTGGTTTTACTTCTGTTAGCCTATAACAGTAATCAGAACAGTGCTACCTGTTCCCCTAAATATACATCGTCCTGCTGAGGGACACAGCGCGCAGGCATCGTGCATTGTGTTAGCACCAGGCATTTAAATATTCCATGGAGATGAGGGGGGTACCATTTGCCTTATTTGCATAGGCACCAAAATACCTTGTCCCGGCCCTAAACATAAGGAATTCATAACAAGTAGTAATCGCATTGGACTCCAAACCACATACAAAGCAAACAGAGAAGTACATCAGCAGTCACATAAATAACAAATACAAAGCTTGTATAAATCAGCAACAAAGACTCACCATTGGATGATTCAGCAAAAGGACAGCCGGCAGATGGTCATAGGTGTGTGGTTGGGGGAGGTTGTGCATGTGAATTCAATCCAGAAACAAAACCATAACAGTGAAAACTGACCCTAACCGTGATTAAATCTGTCCCCTAAACAATGCCCTATCGCTGTCCCTGAAAAATGTTCCTAAATTACAATTGACCCTTACATAGATAGTGACTACAACCCAGAGACTCCCTTTGCAAAGCACACCCTAACTGATATTCTAAAGGAATACAAACTGTAGAACATGGCCTGAAGAAACTTAGACAAGAAACAACAATACACTAGAACAATACACTAGAACTTGAAACTGAACTAGAAAATAGGCTTCAAAAAAACAATAATTTGACATTTCAGGACTAGGCAGGAGACCTTTCAGTATACTCTGCAATTAGACCACAAGACTGAAATGAGCTGAATAGAGACTAGAAGTATGCTGACAAGCTCCAGTTGCTTGCAAGGATCCTTAGCAGTTGCCATGCAAATCCTTAAAACAAACACAAACACAAGAAGAAAGACATAACCAAGAAAATCCTGCTGATGTCATAAGAGAGGATGAATTGTCAGGAGAGTTTCTGCTAATCGTTACACAAGTGTTAAAAGTGTCCACCATTACCATCCAAGTAAGGTTGAATATATAATTTCATTTTTTTGAACGGACAACAGTGACACCATATGTACGCAGGACTGCTAATTTTGCAGGTCTTTGACATGTGCTTGTGGAAAATTCCATTTCCTGCAATAATTTATACAGGGAGTATGGTAGTTTATTTTAACTTCCCGCGCTATTGCTTCTGAAATTCTGGATTATCATCTTCATGGTCATCCAATCATGTTCCAGTGGTTTCAGTTTTTTTCAACCAGATACTGAATGAGTGTTCAGTAAATAGTTTTTTGGCCCACCTTTATCAACTTACTTTTCTACGATTTTTGGACATTAAAAACATGTTAACTGTGTACAGGTTCATATCGGATAGCAACACACAGATACACAACACACAGATACGATGAATGTGAACACCACAAGATAAAACACTACTGTAGGAAGCTGAAACACCTGGTGACTATGGTGGTGAACTTTGAGCATGCATGAATGCTAATTGTTGTCATTTCCTCATGTTTCTCTGAGACCAAGGTGTGACCTTGTTAAATTTAACTTTAACTTAATTACATCTGTTAAACTGTGAATCTTCAAAACCTTAAGACTAGTGTTGAGCGATTATTATCGACAAAGTTTAAATCGGCACAGTTTTTATGTTGATCGAAATTTTTAGATCATGCGATAATTTAGGTTAAAATCTGTGCATCATCTATTAATATCGCGCCATTATCGGCGCTTCCTGTCATTTTGGCGGCCAGCAAATCAGCTTACAGAATAGAGCAGGGTGAGATGTGTGTGCGACGTCATGACTGGGATGTGTATGGTTGCGATTGGCGGAAAAATCACTTGACCTCGTTTTACATTAGAACAGCCCTTCCTGTTCTGTTCAGTTGGTTCTCGCGTCTCATAGCAGGAGGACGTGCGCTCTGCAGTGTCAAACAGCTCAGCGAAATTATTCTATTTCTTCCAGAGAAGCTCTACTGTTAGCTGTGATCCTTACAACTTAGTTAGATGTAGTTAGGTAGAGAATTTTAAAGGAGCATCTACCACTGTAAAGTCACGGAGGAGAGCGGGGGGGGAGGGGCCCGGCGGGCGAACACAGACAAGGCTCTATAAGAATACTGGATAAAGTTCACAAAGACTTAGGGCGTAGACATGGCCACTGCAATAGCTTTTTATTACAGTTTTCTATTGACATATTTCCTGGATATTGGGCAGCCTGAAACTTATATTAGGATAACATTTTTGCTAGTAACTGTTAGGTCTCTCTGTTAGGTGCAAAACTCACTTTTATTATCGTATACATTTCTGTAGCGTTCTTTTTCAAATTTTGCCCATTCCGCTTGTTGATATAGCACCTTGCAGTTAATAGAATCCAGCAATTTTGTGGTCAGCATGTGTTGCTAGTGTGCCAAAAATACCGTTTTATTATGAATACATTACAGATACGTGTTTTTTTCACTTTTGCTCCTACAGCTTTGTTCATTGAGGCACCTTGCACTTAACGTGAACGTCATCGCAATTTTGTAGTCACCACAGGTGAATTGAAAAGGTGCCAAAAATACCTTTTATTATCGAAATACATTCAGATACGCGCGCGGCGCGCGCTCACTTTTTGGGGCGCCGGGGGGGGGTGGGGGGGGGGGGGGGGGGGGGGACCACAAGCTTTGTTCATGAGGCACTTGCACTTAAATGTGAATACACTGCCCAATTCTGCCGCTCTCGCGCCACACCCTCAGGTGAATGATTAGGTGCCAAAAAAAAACCTTTTATTATCCGAATAAATTCCGCTCGCTCGTGTTTTTTGACTTTGGCGCACTACAGCTTTGTTCATTGAGGCACTTTGCACTTAAATGTGAATACTGCAATTTTGTAGTACCATAGCGCAGAATTGCTAGGTGAAAAAAAAACCTTTTATTAATCAGAATACCTTAAGATACGTGTTTTATCATTTTGTACACTATAAGCTTTGTTCATTTGAGGGCACTTGCACTTAAATGTGAATACGCAATTTTGTCGTACCACAGGTGAATTGGATAGGTGCCAAAAAATACCTTTTATTAACCAAATACATTTCAGATACGTGGTTTTTTCGCTTTGGGTCACTACAGCTTTGTTCATTGAGCACCTTGCACTTAAATGTGATACTGCAATTTTGTAGTTTCACCACAGGTGAATTGATAGCGTGACCAAAAAGTACCTTTTATATCCGAATACATTTTACAGATACGTGTTTTTTTCACTTTGCACGCACTATAGCTTTGTTTCATTGAGGCACCTTGCACTTAAATGTGAATACAGCAATTATGTAGTCACCACAGGCTCGACACTACACAGAGAGTATAAAAATCCTTTTATTATCCGAATACATTTCAGATACGTGTTTTTTCACTTTGGCGCTGGTGTTGTGTTGTGATGATCTACTTTGCAGTTAATTTGATAAACGAACTGTTTGTAGTCACCACAGGTGTGAATTGGAAAGGTGCCAAAATTACCTTTTATTATCTGACTACATTTCAGATACGTGTTTTTCACTCTTGGCGCACTACAGCTTTGTTCACTGAGGCACATTGCTCCTTAAATGTGAATACAGCAATTTTGTAGTTCATCCACAGGTGAAACGATAGGTGCCAAAATTACCTTATATTATCCGAAAAAATTAACAGATACATGTTTTTTCACTTTTGCGCACTACAGCTTGATCATTGAGGCACCTTGCACTTAAATGTGAATACAGCAATTTTGTAGTCACCACAGGTGAATTGATAGGTGCAAAAAATCCTTTCGCTCGCGTCGCGAATACATTTCAGTACGTGTTTTTTGGACTTTGGTCACTGCAGCTTTGTTCATTGAGGCACCTTTGCACTTAAATGTGAAATACAGCAATTTTTTAGTCACCACAGGTGATTGTAGGTGTGACAAAAAATACTTTTATTATCCGAATACATTTCAGATACGGTGTTTTTTTCCTTTGACGCATCGCGCACTCGCGTTGTTGCTCGTCGCTCGCACGCTCTTTGCTCGCTCTATTAATTCTGAATACAGCATTGTTGTAGTCACCACAGGTGGCCATTGTGAAAGGTGCCCAAAAATCCTTTTATTATCTGAATAAATTTCAGTACGTTTTTTTCTCACATTTGGCGCAATACAGCTTTGTTCACTGAGGCCCCACCTTGCACTTAAATGTGAATACAGCATTTTTGTGTAACAAAGGTGAAACTGATAGGCTGACCACACAATTAACCAATTTTTTATCCGAAACCATTACAGGATATCATTGCATTTTTCCACTTTGCGCACTACAGCTTTGTTCATTGAGGGCTCTTGCATCTTAAATGTGAATACAGCAGATTTTGTAGTCACCACAGGTGAATTGATTGTTGCCAAAAAAATACCTTTTATTATCGATATACATTTAGATACGTGTTTTTGATTTGGGTCACTGCAGCTTTTTTCATTTGAAGGCCCTTGCAATTAAATGTGAATCACGCAATTTTGTAGGTCACCACAGGTGAATTGATAGGGGACAAAAAATACCTTTTATTATCGATTACATTTCAGATACGTGTTTTTTCACTTTGGCGCAGGCAGCTTTGTTGATAGATCTACTTTGCAGTTAAATTGAATACAGCAATTTTGTAGTCACCACAGGTGAATTGAAAGGGTGCAAAAAATACCTTTTGTTTATGAATACATTACAGGATATGTGTTTTTGCACTTTTGCCCAGTCCATATTGTTGATAGGAGCACCTGGCAGTTAAATTTGGAATCCAGCAATTGTGTAGTTACCACAGGTGGAATTGATAGGTGACAAAAAATACATTTTATTATCAGAATACATTACAGATACGTGTTTTTTAACTTTGGCGCACTACAGCTTTTGTCATTGAGGCACCTTGCACGTAAATGTGAATATCCAATTTGTAGTCACCACAGGTGAATAGAAAGGTGTCCAAAACATACCATTAATTATCGAATACATTTCAGGATACGTGTTTTTTTACTTGGCGCAGGCCAAGCTTTGTTGATAGATATACTTTGCAGTTAATTTGAATCAGCAATTTTGTAGTCACACAGGTGAATTGAAAGGTGCCAAAAATACCTTTGTTATATGAATACATTAAGATATGTGTTTTTGCACTTTTGCACAGTCCATATTTGTTGATTGAGCCACCTTGCAGTTAAATTTGGAATCCAGCAATTGTGTAGTTACCACAGGTGAATTGATAGTTGCCAAAAAAATACCTTTTATTATCCGAATACATTACAGATACGTGTTTTTTCACTTTGGCGCATACAGCTTAGTTCATTGAGGCACCTTGCACTAAATGTGAATACAGCAATTTTTTTTATGTAGTCACCAAGGTGATTAGAAGGTGCAAACATTTACCATTATTATCCGACAATCCCCATTTCAGATTAAGTGTTTTATCACTTTGGCGCAGGCCAGCTTTGTTGATTGATCTACTTTGCAGTTTAATTTGAATTCAGCAATTTTGTAGTTACCACATGTGAATTGATAGGTGCCAAAAAGATACCTTTTATTATCCGAATAATTTCAGATATGTGTTTTGCACTTTTGCCCAGTCCATTATTTGTTGATAGAGCACCTTGCAGTTAAATTTGAATCCAGCATTGTGAAGTTACCACAGGTAAAATTGATAGGTGCAAAAAATTACCTATTATATATTGAATACATTACAGATACGTGTTTTTTCACTTTGGCGCAGGCCAGCTTTGTTGATAGATCTACTTTGCAGTAAATTGGATACAGCAATTTTGTAGTCACCACAGGTGAATTGAAAAGGTGCCAAAAATACCTTTTTATTATCGTTTACATTTCAGATACGTGTTTTTTCACTTTGGCGCACTACACTTAAATGTGAATACAGCAATTTTGTAGTCACCACAGGTGAATAGAAAGTTGCCAAACATACCATTATTATCCGAATACATTACAGATACGTGTTTTTTTCATTTGGCGCAGGCCTGCTTGTTGATGGATCTACTTTGCAGTTAAAAATTTGAATACTGCAATGTTGTAATTACCACGGTGAATTGATAGGGGCCAAAAAATACTTTTATTATCCGAACACATTACAGATACGTGTTTTTTTACTTTGGAGCATATGGCTTTGTTCATTGAGGCACCCTGCACTTAATTGAATACTCCGCAATTTTGTAGTCACCACAGGTGATTGAAAGTTGCCAAAAAATACCTTTTATTAATCGAAACATTTGATACGTGTTTTTACTTTTGGCGCAGGCCAGCTTTGATGATAGATCTACTTTGCAGTTAAATTTGTATACAGCAATTTGTAGTCACCACAGTTGAATTGAAAGTGCCAAAATACTTTTTATTTCCGTATACTTCAGATACGTGTTTTTTCACTTTGGGCACTACGCTTTGTTCATTGAGGCCCTTGCATTAAATGTGAATACAGGCAATTTTGTAGTCACCAATAGGTGAATAGATAGGTGCAAAAAATACCTCTTTTATTATCCAATCCACATTACAGATACGTGTTTTTTCATTGGCGCACTACAGATTTGTTCATTGAGGGCACTTGCACTTAATGTGAATACAGCAATTTATGTAGTCACCACATGTGAATTTATAGGTGCCAAAAAAATACCTTTATATTATCCGAATAACATTACAGATACGTGTTTTTTGCACTTTTGCCCAGTCCATATTTTTTGATAGAGCCGCATTGCAGTTAATTCGAATCAGCAATTTTGTAGTTACACAGGTGAATTGATAGGTGACAAAAATACCTTTTATTATCCGAATAATTACAGATATGTGTGTTTTCACTTTGGGCACTATAGCTTTGTTCATTGAGGCACCTTGCACTTAAATGTGAATTACAGCGCGCATATTGTTTGTTGGTCAAACAGAGCAGGTGCGATAATGAAGAAGGTTGCCAGATCAATACGACTTTTGTGTATTAGTCACGAGTACATTACAGATACGTGTTTTTTCCGCGCTCTTTGGGCAGGCCAGCTTTGTTGGATAGATCTTCTTGCCGCATTATAATTTTGAATACAGCTCTCAGATTTTTGTAGGGTCTATCACATCAGGTGAAATGTGATAGTGCACCAGAAAAATAGATACCTCTTTGTTATGGTAGATCGAATACTATTTGACAGATGACGTGTGTTGTTGTTTGCACTTTTTGGCTCCAGTGCTCTCCACATTGTGTTGGATAGATAGCCCAGAGGCAGTTGACTTTTAGCTTTAGTATATGAAGATCGCAGCAATTGTTGTAGGGTTACCATAGCGCGAAGATTGATAGGTGCCAATGAGAGATAATACATTTTCGTTATCGATTTGGCATTACAAGATACGGGTTTTACTGGGTCACTTTGCGCAGTGAGATGCAGCGTGTTTTGTTGATAGATAGTAGGTGTTTGTCAGTATGTAGAATTGTGAATGTCAGCGCAATGTTGGTGTGTCACCACAGGGATGAATTGATAGGTGCCGAAATAAAGATTATGTCTGTTTTATGCTATGTGCCGAGATATACAGTGTATCAAGATATGTGGTGTGTTTTTCGCACTTTTGCGCAGACTTTCAGCTTTGATTCATTGAGTGGCCTTGCACGCTTAAATGTTTGAATACAGCAATTTTGTGAGTCACCGACTAGGTGAATTGAAAGGTGCTCGCGAAAGTGTGTATGACCTTTTATTGATTACCGGAATACATATTTCAGATACGGAGTGTTTTTTCGCTTATCTGTTGGGCGCGCAGGAGTGTTTGGTGTGCGGGGTGAGCATGGGAACTCAGGCTTGTTGATAGAGTTGCTACTTTGCAGTTTAAATATGAAGATATCAGAGACTAATTTTGTAGTCACCGACATGGTGAATTGGATTAGGTGCCAGAAGAGAAGAGTAGAGAGAGATACATGTTTATTATGTCCTTCGAGACTAACTGACTGATACGCGTGTTTTTTGATTTTGCTACAGTCTCCACAAGAGATTGAAGAAGATGGCATTTGTTGATTAGAGCACTCTTGCAGTTAAATTTGAATTCCAGCAATTGTGTAGAGTTACCGCACAGGTTGGGAATTGAGTAGGTGCATCCAAAAAATTACCTTTTTTTATTGTAGCCTCGTTATTTACCTATTAAAGGGTTAGGCTCGTCGTTGTTTTTCGATACTTGGCGCACTAGTTAAGCTATTGTTCATTCAGGCAACTTGTCACTTTATTAATGTTGAATACTCTCTGGCAGATTTGTGTAGTCACAGCAGGGTTGATAGAGATTGTAGAGAGAGCGGTTTGTCATAGAAAAGTGAGCACTTTTTATTAGTACCGAATACATTTCAGAGTACGTGTGTGTTTTGTCAGTCGCTTTTGGCGCAGCAGTTGTTGGTCGATATGTTTCTACTTTGCAGTTAAATTTGAAATTTCAGTCAGAGTTTTGGTTTTAGTCTACAACAGGTGAATCTATAGGTAGCCAAAGAAATTCACGGTATTTATTATCGCGCGAGTAATACTGTTAAGCGATCTGTGCTTTTACATTTGCGGTTCAGCCGCTTTGTGGATCTTATTTGCAGTGATAGATGTTTGAATTTTCAGCGCAATTGTTGTAGAGCACCGCACAGTTGGAATTGCAAAAGTGCCACATGAAAATCCTTTAGTTATCCCGATACATGTTCCTGAATACGAGTTTTCGTGTTTGCTCACTTTGGGGCTCACCTTAGCTAGCTGTGTTCATTGAGGTCACCTTTGCACGTAAATGTGAATACGAGCAGGAGTTTGTGTATGGGCTACATCTGACTAGGTGAGTAGTTAAGTTGACCAAACGATACTCGTATGTTGAGACGCGAATACAGTTCGCAGAGATACTGTTGTTTGTTCTTTCACTCTATTGGGCAGGCCAGCTTGTGTGATAGATGCTCACTTTGCAGTATATATCGAAAAGAATTTTTGTTGATATTTGCTGCGGCATTTTTTGTAGTTAACGCACAGATAGGTGAATTGATAGGGGCGCTGATAGTAAAATACCTTTTATGTATTACGGGGAATTTAAGCTATTAGTCAGAGTACGTGTTTTTTGACTTTGGCTGCGCGACGTAATAGCTGTTTGGTCATATCTAGGATTGTGTGACGGTCCTGCACTTAGAATGTGGATAATAGCATATTTTGTAGATAACACAGTTCAGTGTGAATTTTGAAAGGTGCGCAAAAGAGAATGTACCGTGGTGTAGTGTGAGAGTTGATTCCGAATACATTGTCGAAGTGTGATCGTCGTTTTATCACGCTTTGGCGAGGGCAGCTTTGTATGGATAGAGATCTTCTTTGGCAGTTAGAATTTGGAATACAGCATATTGTTGTAGGTTCATTCTGAGAAGGTGAATGGAATAGGTGCCAATATAATCTCTCACGTTTTGAATTATTCCCGAGTATACTATTTATCAGTACGTGTTGTTTTACATCTTTGGCGCACACTACAGCTGTATTGTTCGCATTGTGGCACCTGCCAATCTTATGAGGCTTGTAGAAGATGTTCTCATGAGATGTTTGATGTGAGTCTCTCGCTTCAGAGCAGGATTGGAAGTAGAATTAGGGTGCCGCAAATAGAGATGAGAGTCCTTTTTTGTGTCGATTCGAACATGCGTTATATACAGATAACGTGTTTTTATCTCTACTTGTGAGGCGCACTCCATGCTTTGTTTCATTGGAGGCACGCCTTCGTCACTGGTGA
The DNA here is from genome assembly GCA_025379985.1 of Phyllomedusa bahiana. Lineage (NCBI taxonomy): Eukaryota > Metazoa > Chordata > Amphibia > Anura > Hylidae > Phyllomedusa > Phyllomedusa bahiana. The sequence goes on from JAODAL010003042.1 coordinate 43,586, forward strand.
ATGTGACTACCAGCAATTTTTGTAGTCTAGACCACAGGTGAATTAGAAAGGGTAGGTTCAACAACATTCTATCTGTTATTTGATGCCGATATCGCATTACAGATACGTGTTTGCTTTGCCGCACTTTAGGCGCAGGTCCATGCTTTGTTGATAGATCTACTTTTGCAGGTTTCTCTAATTTGGTAAATAGCGCAGCGCATTTTTTCTAGTCACCACGATGTGAGTTGGATAAGGTGACTGCGCAAATGAGAGTAGAATACTATTGATTTATTAATTGGTTCCGTCAACTAAAAATTACAGGTATTACGTGGTTTGTGTCTCACTTTTGCCCTAGTCCGGAGAGATTATTGTTAGAATAGAGCAGCTCGGGCGAGAGTGTAGGGATTTGGAGTCCTCACGTATTATGTGTTGAGTTACCAATAGGTGAAATTGAGAGGTGCCAGAAGAAAGAATACTCCTTTGGTATTGATGCCTTGAGAAAATAAGAAATTTCAGATGATGTGTTTTAGTTGGTGAGGAGAGCGTGTTGCCTGTCGTAGTCCAGATTTTGTGTTGATTAGGAGTCCGCACAGCTTGGCATGTGGTTAGAAGAAGTGTTGTGATATACGCTGAGCAATTTTGTTTGAGTCGCACCAGCGAGGGTCTTGGAATATTGATGATGTGGTGCTCAAAAAGAAGATTAGCCTGTTTTATTCTCGGTTGAATAATTGTATTTATGGTATCGTCGTTTTTTCGTCACTGTTTGCCCAGGTCGCATGCAGTACTTTGTGAGTAGGAGCACACTCTGCATGCTGTAATGATTTAGAAATGATTCACAGCGCTCAGAGATTTGTATAGTTAACTCACAGGGGAAGTGAGTTGATAGGTGCGCCAAAATAATATACAGCTTTGTTTTTAGTACGCGAGAGATACGTATTTACTGCAGATACGTGTTTTTTCACTTGGGCGCATACAGCTGTGTGGTGTCATTTTGGGGTTGGCGACGTCTGTGCACTGTTAGAAATGTGAAGATATGACAACAATTTTGTGTTCGGTATGTAGCGGATGTGTCTCAGCAGAGGTGTTATTGATAAGCGGCTCCAAAATGAACTTGAGTAGTATATTATCCGAGAGAAAACATTGAGTTTGTTGTTTTCACTTTTGGCGCGGCCCAGCTTTGTTGATGATCTCTTTGCAGTTAATAATTGAATCCAGCATTTTGTAGTCACAACATTGTGACTTGATAGGTGCAAAAAATAATACACTTTTATTGTCGACGATGTACTGAGTACAGATACGTGTTTTATTGGCACTTTTGCCAGTCCAGATGTGTTGATGAGAGCCAGCTTGCAGTTAATTGGACTCAGGAATTGTGTAGTTACAACAGGTGATTGATAGGTGCAAAAAAATACATTGTATCTATTCCGAATACATTACAGATACGTGTGCACTTTGGCGACACTACAACTTTGTTCAATCAGGTCACCTTGCTTTAATGTGAACTACAGCAATATTGTAGGTCACCACGGTGAGATACATTGAAAGGTGCCGCAAAAAATACCATTTTATTATCGGAATACATTTCCAGTACGTGTTTTTTCATTTGGGCAGGCCTAGCTTTGTTGATTAGATCTACTTGGTTTGCAGTTAAATGTTGAATACAGCAATTTTGTGTGCAAGGTTGTTGAATTCATAGGTGCCAAAAAATTCACGTGTGTTTATTATCCGAATCATTACGATCGCGGGGTGTTTTTTACTTTGGCGGGGCCAGCTTTGTTGATAGATCTACTGTTTGCAGTTAAATTTGAATACAAAGCAAGGTTTTGTTAGTCACCACAGGTGAATTTGAAAGGTGCAAAAATACCTTTTAATATCCGTTTACATTTCAGATATCGCATGTTTTTTCACTTTGGGCGCACTAGACAGCTTTGTTCATTGAGGCACCTTGACCTTAAATGTGAAATACCAACAATTTTGTAGTTCACCACAGGTGAAGGATGTTGAAGGTGCCAAAAATACCTTTTATTATCCGAATACATTTGTGGTGTGTGTGTTTTCACTTTGAGATAGATAGGCCCGCTTTCTTGATAGATCTACTTTGTAGTTAAATTTGAATACAGCATTTTATACGTCACACAGGTGAGAGTTGATAGGTGCCAAAATAAATAACTTTTATTGTGATCCGATTACATTTACAAGAGTAACGTGATGTTTTTCATTTTGGCGACAGGCCAGCTTGTTGAGTAGTCTACATTGCAGTTAATTTGAATTTGCAGTATAGAGTTGTAGTCACCACAGGTGAAGTGAAAGGTCGCCAAAGAAAAATCCTTTTAATATCCGATGTATACATTTCAGACAGGTGTTTTTTCACTTTTGGTCAGTCTAAGCTTTGTTGATAGATCTATGTTTTGCAGTTAAAATTTGTGAGATCCGGCAATTTTGTTTTGATTTGAGGAGTGAGAATAGCTCTGTGTGCTTTTAATAGAGACTTGTGTGTGTAACTCTTCATACCTTCTCCAATTTTTATCTTTTGAATCATGGAGGAAATTCAGGTGGCAGCGAGCAATGAGGAGGGTAGGACATGGAGGTAGTATCTAAATTTTTTTTTTTTTTTTAAAAATTTTTTTAAATTTATAATTTTTTTGTTTTTGTGTGTGTGTTGTATTTTTTTTTTTTTTTTTTTTTTTTGTGTTTGTAGAAAGTGTTGGTGTTTTTATTTGTTGGTTGTTTGTTGTTTGTGTGTTTGTGTATAGGTGAGAGGTAGAGAGAGAGAGTAGAGAGAGAAATATTACTTATATTTTTGTGTTTGTGTTAGTTAAAGGTAGTGGAGTAGAGATATGGGCGTCTGTTGCGCTTGTCGCGCAGGAGCTTGGCTGGATTCTGACGTACGGCATACGACATGCGCTGCAGAGTGCTCGGCGGGCATTCGTATCTTAGGTTTGTGCGTTGAGTGACCGTCAGGTTTCCTGTGCGCGCATCGCTGGGTACAGGGCCTCGCTGTGAATCTCGCGCGCAGTAACGAACAGCGTCGCCAATCTGTCTTCAGATGATGCAACCGCATCAGCAAGTCTTACATTCTCGTCTCCCAGGTCAACGGCCACAAATTGTCGTCATCGCATATCCAGCATCCGTCCAACATGAAGCAGCCCAAAATGTCAATTGTGTACCCAACCAACTGGTGGATAATCATTTTTGGGATGACACAGCTTTGATGACAAAATGCGGTTGGTGTTGAAGGCATGTTAAAGATCAAGAGGCCAAAGTGGATTATTTTTTGCTGCTCTGACGCCCAGTTATTATGCCATCACCCCCCCGCAGGAGGAGAAGGAAGGTTCCGGTCATTCGGGCGATAAATCCCGGGGCGGTCGGCAAACGCCTTGCAGTCCTCTTGCTGCTCGCGCTCGCACACGCGCTCGCATGTGCATGCAGAATGTCATGTACGACCAAGTCTTGGACCTGTGTTGATGATGTGTGTGATGACGGACATTGCTGATCCAACGTGGTCTTTTCAGCAGAGTATGTGGGTTGCGAGATACTTGGTGTCACTGGACGGAGGAGGAAAGACGATGGGTGTAGTGTCAGTACGGGGGTGTCCCGCCTCAAAAAAGGGAGAGGGCTGGTCGTGCAGATAGTCCGTGATATGTATTTTGCCAGCCACGGCTCACGCGCATCCCGCTCCTTCGCTTAGATCGCCGAAGGTCCAGGACCTCTCATGCCTGGGCCTTCTTGAGTGAGCAAGCTTCTGATTAACCCATCGATGTCATATGTGTGCTTTTTGCCGTAAAACGCATAAGTAGAGGCAGAACTTAGGTGGTTAACCACCGCCAACCAAAATGTATAGTCACATGCAGCAATTGCATTGAGTTGGAAATGGATGCAAACACTTGGCCAAAAGGCCAGGACCGAGCGGGCCTCCATCCACTGGTCACACCCTCTGTCAAGTTGTCCGCACTCCTCTCCTCCTCGCCACGACACCAAGCATTCCTTCAGCTGCCCATGTGTGTGTGTGTGTCATGAGCAGGGATTCAGATATATCCGCTCAGACCTCCTCACCGGCCGAGTACCACCAGCACCACCACAGCGAGACCAATCCTACCCCTTGCTCGCAGCCCGGCCAGTTGATGACCTGCACGCGGTACTGCGGCCAGTGTCTTGCAGACAGCCTTCTGTCTTCCAGGTTTGGGATGCAGAAGAAACACTTTAACCCAAACCATCCCAAAGCCAAAGAGGCGCGCTGAATGTCGGGCATTGCCAGGCTTTTGGCCTTGGAAATGTTGGCCTTTCGTCTGGTGGATGGGTTCCGCATAGAGTAATGCACACGCAGCCTGCCCCCAATACAGATGCCAAGAAGCATTGTCTTTGACGCAGAGAAGGAGCCGTACCTGCTGGCCAGCCACGTGTCATCTAAAATTTCAAGCACGTATGTCTGCATCTGTGTCCGGAAAAGGTCCCATCTGACCACCGACATAATCAACTAGTAAGCACGGCAAGGCCGCTATATCTCTGTGGACAGCTCACTGGGTGAGCTGGGTGGATGTGCTTGTCTGGGGGTGACGGTGGGCTGTCAGCTCGGCGCACACTCTTCAAAACCACAGGGTGGTGCAGGTTTCTTTCCCCCAAGGTCCTATGGTGGCATCTCGTGCCTCCAGAGAAACCAGGCTGTGTTGAAATTAATCGTGTCTTGGAAGGGACCGTCCCACACACAGGGTCAGGCTGCACGCGCGGGCTCGGCTTCGCCAACGAGGATCCGAGCGCTGGCTGTGACATGAACCTTGTGCAAGGCAAGGGTGTGCGATAATGTGAAATCTGTGGGCCGACCTTAAGGATCGGTAGGTGGAGCTACATCCTTGCCTGTGGCACATGTCATGAACATTGTTTCAGAAATTTCTAAACGAGCTACCCGGGTTTGGACTGCCTGCTGAGGAAGGCTCGAAGTCTAAGTTCGACTTCGCGTTCGCACCCTGCTTCGTCCCGCCTGGCTGCGTTGCAGCGTCCGCTCGGCCTCCCCGTCAAACCGACTCGATTGTTGACGTCGGCAACACGCTGGATTTTCCACCTCCACATGCTCCAGCGATTGTGGCAGCTGCACAATGCCATTAGCAGTCGAGTGAACCATGGCCTGGAACAAGCAGCGTGTGCGGACCTCCTGGTTTTGAGCCACCGGAGTGGAGGCAGGTTGAAAGAGTCTGCTCCTATCCTTGCCAGTTTTGAATAAGCCTCCAAAATGGTCAGTGCAGACAATTCCCTTGTCAGCATGAGCATTGTGGTGATCTTAGTTCTGGAACGATCGTTGGACACCTCTGAAACAACAGGTCCCGCCAACGACGGAGGAGGAGACGGGACACAGATGCGGGACACGGAGCCTTTCTGTCAAATCCACAAGGGACAGACGTTTCACAATTTCATCGGACTTCATTAGGCAGTGGTTCGGGGTCAGGGCTTGTGCAAGGTGGCGCTCAGCTCTCCAGGGCGATCATCTCAGGCAAGTCAGGGCTGTTTTGAAGCTGTTCCGAGGAAGTGAGGAGGAGGAGGGAGGTATTCCTAGACACCGATGTTATCGACGTCCTGCCTTGAAAAAGAGGTTGGCGCGAATTTGAGGCGGAGGAGGAGATGAGGTAGACAGTTTGCGTGCCCCTGCCCCAGGCTTGGAAATAAAGGGCTCCATCTCCACATGAGGCTTGGATGCCCATTTCCCCCAAACATGACCCTCGCATAGGCCATCAAAATGAACAACTTTATGGGTGGCCACCCCCGGACCCGGTACAAAACAAAACTCAGCACTTTCCTTCCACCCACCCAATAGAGAGTAAAATGCGGAAATGGGGAACCTTGTGATTGATCAACGGAGACATTGTTGGGGCTGCTTCACGTTCCCCCAAAACACGGTGGAAACAAATCACCCACTGACAGCAGTGAGTCCAAGTGCCTAGCGGGAGCAGCAGCAGCAGGCAAGGTGGAGAAGCCTAAGGGGGACCTCTGGAATCTTTGTTTACACCTCACAACGCATGCAATTGCAGGGGACACATCCCAAACACAGAGACAGCTTAAATCATGGGGCACACTATCTGGGCTCAACACCGATGTTTTTTGTATGTGTTCCGGGCCCAATAGACCGGGTATCCCAAAAAGGCAATGGCCCCGGGTCGCTCACCCCGGGCCCTAGAGGTAAACATTTGATTTAACAAGATGAATAGGGATGGGTCTCGATGATGTTTGGCCCCAATTGCGGGTCACCCATTAGTTGCCCCGGGCACTTCACTTACATTCAAACGAAATGGCCTCTTGAAAAAAATTTTTTTAAAAAATAATTTCTTAATGCAATTTTTATTTTTTTTCCCAACAGTTATTTTGGTTTTGCTGTGAGGGGACTGCAAAAGACAGCAAAGGGTTTTATGACAAAACCGTATTCCCTTTTCTCAATTTATCTTTAGAAGTGTTGCATTGCAATGGTTTTGAGGGCATGTTTCTGTGAGTACAGTTAATCTGTCCTTTGGGAAAAGAAAAGTGGCCCCTTTTAAGTGGGATTTCCCCCTCCCCAAATTTTTTAAAAGTGTAGAAGTCAATTTTTAAATTTTTGGGGTCTGTTGCTGTGAATAAGCCAATAATCATGGCCTTTGGGAAAAAAATGTGGCTTTTTAAAGGGGATTTATCCCCCACAATTTTTAAAAGTGGCTAGAAGTCATATTTATAATTTTTTGGGTCATGTTGCTGTGAGTCAGCAAAAATCAGGTCCTTTTAACAGAAAAGAGCTTCTAAGTGGGGATTTCTCCTCCCAATTTTTAACATTGGGTGAGAAGTCATTTTTTTTTAATTTTTGGGTCATGCGCTTTTAAATCAGCAAAAAAAAACAGGTCCATTAAAAAAAAATTTTTTTTTTTAACAAATTTTTTCTTCACAATTGTCCAAAGTGGCTCAAGGGTCATGTTTTTGGGAAATTTTTTGGGGGGAAATTTTTCGTGACATGCAAACTATACTACCGTCCCCATTATAAAAAAAAAAATGTTGTTCAAAAAACATTTTTTCTTCACAATTTTCAAAAAATGGCTCAGGGGGGATGTTTTTTAATTTTTTGGGGGGATTTTGCTTGTGAAATGCCGCTATACAAAGTTTCCCATTAGAAAAAAAAAGTTGTTTCAAAAAGACCTTTTTTTTCTTCACAATTGTCACAGGGCTCAAGGGTGATGGGGCGTCAAAACAGGAAAGGGGGGACAATGTTTAAAGGCCCCATATTTTCAAAATTTACTTTTTTTGGGGAAGAATTTTAACAAAAACTACAATCCCCGTTTGAACAAAACCCCCTTTAAATTTCAATTTAAAAAAAAAGAAACCCAAAAACATTTGGGGGACTCCATCCAAATTTTTAAAAAACCCGTTTTCTAGAACTAAACTACTAAAAAAAATTTTCATGTACAAAAAGCCCCCTTTTAAAAAAATTTCCCCTGAATTGAACCCAAGGGGGGACAGGGAAAAATTAAACCCAAAATATTCAGTGGGCATGGAGAAAAGAGCACGGGCAAGAAAAAGTACAGAACCCAAATTTCCCCCCTTTGATTTAAAAAAAAAAAAAAAGAATGCCAAAAAAAAAGGGGACCTGGGGGGGAACAGGGGCGTTAAAAACCCCCCATAATTTCCAAGTTTAAACTCAATTGGGTCCGCACTCATAAGGAGGGGGAAGCACACCCCCGGGCAAGGGCATAAAAATTTTCCCGTGAAACCAAAAAAGGTGGATGAAAAACTCCTTTTTCCCCCGGGAAATTTTTTAATTGGGGTCATGCAGGTTTTTGGGGGTATGCTGTGGGCCCCAAAGGGCAGGGATAGCAATGTCCCCTTTAAACAAAATTGGGGGTTTAAAACCCTTTTTTCCGCATTTTTAACTGGGGGCATGCAGGTTTGGGGCCATCTTGGCCCCCGGGCAGTTTAGTCCCAAAAGTCCCCTGAAACCCAAAAAAGGTTTGGGTTTAAAGACTCCTTTTCTGGCACTTTTTAACTGGGGTCCAAAACAGTTTGGGGGTCATTCTGTGGCCCAGACAGGTATATTTAAAGTCCAGTGAAAATAAAATGGGGGTTTTAAAGACTCCTTTTTTTCCCAAATTCTTTAATTTGGGGGGCAGACATTTAAAGGCATACTGCGGTCCCGGGCAGGGAAATTCAATGTCCAGGGGGGAAAAAAACCCCCAAAAAAAGGGGGGGGTTCAAAGACTCCCTTTTTTTTGGCAAATTTTTTAAAACTGGGGGTCATGCAGGTTTTTGGGGGTCATTCTGCGTTTCCCGGACAAATTATTCAAAGTCCAGTTTTAAGTAAAATGATGGTTCAAAAAACATACTGCCTTTCCGGCACTTTTTAATTTGTGGGGCATTCCGGTTAAGGGCCCTGCGTGTTTTTAAAACCCCCGGGTAAAATGGGAAAGTCTGTGATTTTTTTTCTGTGGGGGTTTTTTAACCTAAGTGTGTTTCCTAAGATGTAGGGATGTATCCATTTTCCCCGTTGTGGGTAAGGTTTAATTTTCCCCTTCTCCATCCCTGTTTTTGGGTGTAAAAATTAAATTTGTTTCTCTTTTCCCAAAACTTTAATGGTCCCTCCAAACATAATCTAAACAACGACCATCAAAATCTTGTCGATGAAAGGGCGACAACGAAACCCTTTGCCGATTCGAGGGCCAACCCAAAACGCTCAAACCCTACTTAAGACCCAAAACCCGGTAAAACCCATTTAAAATTCCCAAATTGACCCCTCAAAAGCGTTGCTAGGCCCCCTTTCCCCAAAAGGAACAAAAAATTAGGGGGACATGGGAAGAACGGGGCTACACCAATTTCTGGTGCACTTTTTAGCCAAAAAATGATGAACAGGTTTAAAATTTAAACTTTTGGGGTTATAAATCCCTTTGAAAAGTGGCAAAGCCCCTTTTTTAAAAAGGGGCCCAAAAATTAGGGCCGTTCTGGGGCCTGTCCCCACCACATTCTTGAAACAGATGAATTTTTTTTTTTGCCAAATTTTGGGGGGCAGAACATTACAAAAAGCCAGAAAACCCTTAAAGGTGTTCTCCGAGCCCAAATTGACATTTTTCCCCAAAATACACCCGTATGTAAAAACCCCCAGAAGAGCAAAATTCATTTCATTCTGGGACATTTTACCCCTTTCCTTAAAACTAATTTTTTTTGAGGGGGCGTAGCTAAGCGGCCCTCCAAATTTTCAAAGCCCCTTTGATGGAAAAGGGTGAAACCCCCAATGGCTGCCAAGTACGACTTCAGAGCAATCCCCGGCAGTGGCAGCTGACCCTGGAGAGGCTAGAAATTGGCAAGACAGGCACAACACCGACAGAGACAAAGACACAAGAACAGAAACAATGGAGCCAGGACTAGACACACAGGCAAGACAGAATGACCAAACAGTAAAAGTGCCATGGGGATTCCATTTGTGTACCCAGCTTTTGTCTTCTTTTTGTGTCCCACAAGTAGTAATAAACCTCAAAAATTTAAGTAGGCCCCCCCAAAAATTTGGGTAGGCAAACCCTTCTAATGGTATAACCCCCCTGTAAATAGTTATATAGAACCCCTGAAAACAGTTAGATTCCCAAAAGTTAAAATGGGTTTTCTGTAGGTAGGAGGCCCCCGTAGGTATATAAAACCCTCTGTAATATAATAGTAGTAGGCCCCCTGGGGTATTAGCCCCTGTAGGCAGATTTACCTTCTGTAATATATGTAGCTCCCGTAGGGGATATAAGCCCTGTGGGTTTAAAATTGCCCCATGTAGGTATACTCCCAAGGGTATACAGACCCAAAGGTAAACATGCCCCGAGGACCCCTCGGGTATACAATCCCCCGTTTACCTGCAGCCCCTGTAAAAATTTAATATATAAATATAATAAAAATATATATCTAAAAATAATTATATAATAAATATATATACAAAAACATAAAAAATTATATAAAATATATATATATATTTTAAACAAATATAAATATATATAAATATATATAATATAATAAAATATAATATATCCTTTGTAGGAAATAAACTCTGTAGGTTAAATGCCCCAAGTAGTAAGAAGCCCCCTGAGGTAACAATCCTACTGTAGGAAACTTTCCCATGAAGTTATGTAAAGCCCTCTGATTGTTAAAAATAGAAACAGTTACTCATCTCTCCTAGTTCCCCTGCGATACCCGCAGGAGCGTGTCCGGTAGGGGGGTGGCGTCATAAACACCCCCTACACGACCGCACTCTCAGCATCTCATAGGCCAAAAGCCTCGAGCCTAGCACTTTTGGTCTAGAATACCCAACAGAAACACACAGATTATGCATCAATTGCCGCACTGGTTACTTCGGTTTCCACATGGTGGGGCAGACAGAAAATAGTCAACAGTTAAAAAAATACGTGAGGCTCAGGCCCCCCCGGGTGTGGGTAACATGGTGGGCTCAGAGGTCCGTGGCAATACATGCAGAACTCAGATTACCAGCATATTGTCGGGCCCTGAACTTTGCAACATGTTTCTAACTGTATGAGCGTCCTCTAGTTCGATGCTGTTTATTCTCACAATATCCAATCAAAATTTACAAAATACCACTAATCTGTTCCTTGTACCACAAAAAAGGTATAAACATCTGAAGGGAAATTTTTGAATCTGGACTTCAAATTTCCCCCCTTTAAAAATTTTAAACAATTTAAAAGCAAAGCACAAAAAATAGAATCAGGAACATTTTATAATTTTCTAAAAGTAAAAGTGAAAAAATGTAATTCAGTTCCCAAAATTGATGTAGAGCACTATATGAATACAGTTTAGTTGGAGGCAGAGAATGCAAAAGTGAAAAAAAAATGGTTGGTGGTTATATAGATGTAATTTTGTAATGCCGTTTTATATTACAAGTGAAAATAATTACAGTTCAATGTTCTGTAGCTTTAGAACAGATTTATGTGGAAGTTTTATGGAATACATCACTCAGAGCTCAGAGGGGCTGTATTGTTTATTATTCATAACATCTGCCACTTACAGCAAAGAGCTTTTTAAAAAACAACATTTTATGTTCCCAAGCCCCGAGGACAACAAGCAGCAAACAGGGGTTTTATATCTTTTTATTACGTCCTTCTGTCAAAAATGTAACAGCATGTGCCCTTTTTTATAAATATTGGGAATTTTTTTCTGCAAAAAAATGTGATTAATATATCTATGAATAGAATGGTAAGATGCTGGAAACACCTAAGCTGCCAACTATAACATTTTGTGTATGTATTTCCATACCTCAGCACTCTTGGTGTAACTGCACTATTACTGTTATAGTATGACTGAACATTGACTGAACAGTGAAAGTGGCTCTACAATATCTTGTTTTAGTTTATATACTGGTTTAAGTACTGCACAGATGTGGAGCCTGGGAAGGTAGTGGCTTGAAATAGTGCTACATGTTGGTTTGGCACCAAAATAGGCTTGCCCCATGCAATATTCTCAAACAGAGGAAGAAGAAATCAGACTCAAGAGCATTATGTCTTGTTCACTTTCCAGTGATAAGAAAGGGGAAAAGTTCAACAAATAACATCATCTTATACAGTATTTAAAGATTAGTTCTGCATTACCTTTTGATCTTATTTCTCTTTTTATACTATTTTGTGTAGCTCAGCCCATGGGTGGCTCTTTTTACTTTTAGCAACAGGGATAACAGGAATTTTTAATTTATTTATTTTTTTAAATGGTCTTGTAACCTTTGAGCTTGCCTCATACATGCAAGTTTGAATTGTTTTTTGAACCAAGGAGATCCTTTACCAGTTTAAGATCATACTATATTTTCTCGTTCCTGACTAAGAGCATTTTGAGAATTGAACGTTTTCATACTTTCTTGCGCTCTGTTTCGTATAAAAAAAGTTATCCTTTTTTTCTGATAAATAAAATTTTTAAACTTGATTTTTTTGTAATTTCAAGAAAGCAAAAAAAAAGTGTTTGATTTTTACATTTTACCTAAAAATTTTACCTAAAAATAGGTTTTTAAAGTACATCTTCTTTCCAGTGAGTTCATTTTTATCTAGGTAACACATAGGGCTACATGTATGAAAACTGTCTAGGTCTAAAATTCACTTTTTTGGCCCATAGCAACCAATTAGAGTTCCCTTTTCCATTCAAAATAGTGTTCTGGAAGAATGACAGGGGAACTCTGATTGATTACTATGGGCAATAAAGTGAATTTTAGATCTAGACAGATTTCCTACATGTGGCCCATAGTTTCAAATCATTGTGGGGTGGGTGTAAAGGGGAAGTGTCTATGTAGATAGATATACACTGTAGATATATAGATAGATAGATTTATATGTATATCAAAGATATATGGAATTTTATGTAAGGGTGCGCACATGTTGAAATTCCTGTTTAGATTGTAGCTTGCCTGGACCAACACTGGCATTTCCCTGTGGCCAGAATATGCTTATCTGGCAACAAACCAATTGTCCCATCTGCGGTATAGGTGATGGTTTGCTCCTTTGTCTCCTTTAGCCTTAGGGAGCATTGCATGGAGACCAGGTGTCCAGGTAGCCAGGGGTATACATGTTAATTGGGGGATGCAGACCAGGGATATATAACCCAGTACTCTGAGAGAAACGAGGAGGAAGACACCAGCCCCCATCAGGAGAGTCTGTTTACGAACACCAGCAAAGAGGTCTGCGCCCACGCAACCCTGAGCAGCTGAAGTCCTGTCCTCCTCCACTCTCCTACAGAAGACCTGCCTCACCTAGACCCAGCAACTTCAGTGTCCTCTGGCTGAGTATCCACTTTACTCTCCCCTGCCTTCTGATCCTCCTAATCCTTCTCACCCTCACCTCTGTAATAACCCCTTACTTCTCCCTAGTTCCCTCTGTTTAACCCCCTTAACGACCTTGGGCGACCCCCCCGCACAGCCGCCGGGTGTTAGCGGCTAATCGCCGCGAACACCCGGCAGTAGCAGCGTCGGCGGGTGGCTCCGCCCACTGGCGCTGTTTAACCCATCAGACACCGCGGCAAAGATGGCCACGGCGTCTGAATGAACCGGACACGGTGGTGGGGAGCCTTGTGAAGGCTCCCGTCACTTACCCTGGCCGGTTTGCCCCACTTCCGTTCACAGACAGGAAGTGGGGAAACTACCATCTTTGTCCACCCTAATGCATTGCCTATGCAATGCATTAGATTGTATTAACAATCGTGCCCCCTAGTGGTCAAGCACCATAGGGGGACTAAATGTTACAGTAAAAAAAAAAAATAAATAAAGTTATAAAGTACAAAAAAAAAGTATTAAAAGTTCAAATCACCCCCTTTTCCCCATTTTACAAATAAAATCATTAAAATAATAAAAAAGTTACACATATTTGGTATCGCCACATCCAAAAAAGTCTGATCTATAAAAATATAACATAATTTATTCCATACGCTGAACACAGTAGAAGAAAAAAAATTCCAAACGCCAAAATTGCGTTTTTTGGTCATTTTACGTCACTCAAAAAATGGAATAAAAATGATCAAAAAAGTTGCATGCATTCCAAACTGCTAGCGATAAAAAGTGCACTTCAGCCCGCAAAAAATGTCCCCTCACTGATGTCCGTAGGTGTTAGTACAAAAAAATTATTGGTCGCACAAAATGGCGCCGTGGCGCAAATTTCAAAAATAGAAAATGTTTGGAATTTTTTTATGGTACCAAAACATACCGGAAACCCTACATTTTTGTTATTGCCGGATGAATAACAACCTGTAGAATACAGATAACACATTATGTTTACCGAAGTTTGAACGCCGTAAAAGCAAAACCCCCCCCCCCCCCTGCAAACATGGCGAAAATACATTTTTTTTTCACAATTTGTCCCACTTGGAAATTTTTTTGCCAGTATATTCTATAGTATAGTGAATAACACCATTAGAAAGTACATATTGTCCCGCAAAATAAATGTGCCTATGTAGGTGGAAAAATAAAAAAGTTATGGCTTTGAGAAGGCGAGGAGGGAAAAACGAACGTGTCACCAAAACGCCTGGTCCTTAAGGGGTTAAAGTATATGGTTAGTTGAGTTAGTAAGGTGAGAATAGTTTTCATCTAGATATATGCGTGTGGAGATACTTGGGTTGGGAAAGTACTTGGGATTGTAACGGTATAGATACATGTATTGAAGTTAATGTACTTTATATCATTGTATGTTGCATTGCCTAAGTACTGTCATTTAGTGTATTAATAAACTGGTTATGTTTCATCATTAACAAGTGTGGTGCATCGCCGGGTCTATCTCTCTGTTACAAGGAACAGAGAGATAGTTATACCGAGTTATTTGTGGAATATCTTCATGGTGTTCACCCACTTATTCAGTTTACGGGCACCATTGATATAGATGTCATTCAGTATTTAGATGTAGAGATTAGACGACAACCTGAAGGTGTGAGTACCACATTATATCGAAAATCTATTGACAAAAATAATGTGCTACATTCCAATAGCCAACATGCACCACAGATGTTTTATGGGATCCCAAAAGGTCAGTTGATACGTGCCAGAACAATATGTTCTTCGGATGAACTATATAGAGCACAGGAACAAAAGCTTATTTGTAAATTTATATTAAGAGGTTACAGTAAGGATAAACTGTTAGAAATAGCTAGAGAAGTACAACAGCTTGATAGAGCATCTCTACTTAAAGGACCCCGGAAAGAGAAACAAAATGACCGTGTGCTATTTGCCAGTACTTACGATGCACATAGTACTCTAATTAAAAAAAAAAAAAAACGATAAGGAAATACTGGCATTTGGTATCGAAGGATAGTACATTTGAGAAGTTATTTCAACATCCTCCCCAGTTTATATATAAAAGAGGACCATCTATTGGTAGTACTATTGTCTCAGGTGCATTAAAGATGGAAAAAAGTGATCAGAGGAGTTTAAAATCTAAGAAACTAGGCACACTACCTTGCCTTAGTTGCATTAACTGCAACTCTATAATTAAGGGTACATGCATTTATCACCCAACTCAGGGTTATAAGATTGAGCTGAGGTTTTTTTTACATGTAATTCAAGAGCAGTTGTAATTCTAAGAAACTAGGCACACTACCTTGCCTTAGTTGCATTAACTGCAACACTATAATTAAGGGTACATGCATTTATCACCCAACACAGCGTTATAAGATTTAGCTGAGGTTTTTTTTTTACATGTAATTCAAGAGCAGTTGTATACCTATTAAAATGCCCCTGTGGAAAATGCTATGTTGGGCAGACCACACGCAATGTCAAACTGAGAATAACTGAACATAGATCGAGTATCAGGTCCACAATAAGACAGGAGAGTATTGTTGAGGAGGGAAGCAACAAAAAGAAATATGGAGAGACCACGGTTGCCTGACACTTCAGTGAGTTTGGACATAATGTCTCCGATCTCCGCTGGTGTGTGCTGGAGGAGATTAGATGTAAACAGGGAGAAAATATAGAAAGACGTTTGTTGCAGAGAGAGGCTTCATGGATTTTTAAACTTAACACACTGGCGCCTTTTGGCCTCAATGAGGAACTGAATTATAAAGTGTTCTTGTGATTTGTATTAGGTACTATGTTAGTGTCGCTCCTGTTTTTAATTGATTGTTTGTGTTGTAACAACTTGCAGATATATCAATGAGTATTAAAGGAAGTGACAAGACAGAGTCGATGTGCTTGAGAAAGGGGAGGAGTTACCCTGAAATGTCGCACGCTCGCCTTAGTCCCAACCTGTCCGTTCAGAGCTCCACTACTTGATTCCCAACCTGGAGATCTTTGGAGCGCATACATTTGGACTTCCTACTGGTCGTGCTTGTCTATTGGATACATGCAAGTAGCACTTTGTGCACAAATTTCATGTTCTGTTTTAAAGAAAACATATGCAATAAATGATGGTTTTCAACCTTTATGGATCCCTGTTACAACGTTTACACTGCGTGTATTAAGGTGAAGAGGGGAAGACTCACAGAACAGGTTTCCTGCACTTACCAGTCTATTCAATATACTATTCCACCAGAATGTTTACATAGGACTGACTTTCTTCCCATTGGTGGACCCTCTATAAGCGACACATAATTCTAATATGTCATTTGAGGATTTTGCTCATCTGACGGACAGGAGGGCTGACACTTTTGTTTTTACTCAAAACGAGCGCACTAACATTTTGAAACAAGCTGAAGCAGCAGTTGGGGGGAAGGGAGCATACTAAGAAGGATTTAACTACTGACCTCCCGAAAAAGCTTGAACAACTAAGGCGTAAAGAAATTTGCCTTATTTCCCATGCGTCAACCCTTACTGAATACATTAAAGTGGAAAGGATTCTGAGGGGCTTGAGAAGCCCGCTTCAACCAATTCTCCAGCAGGACGACCTTGTATACCGTGAAAGATGGCATGCAATAAGGAATAACTACTCTATGGAATTCATGTATCTCACTGTTCAATCATTACAACAAAACATAGATACATTGCGTATTGAGTTTAAAAGAGTTGAGAGGACTTTAAGAAATCTGTTGCGCCAGAACAATTTGAACAAACTAAACAAGAACTTTTAATTACCCTTGATAAAAATCGTTTGCAACTATTTCAGAACAAACTGAGAAAATTTGAAAGGGACAGCACCGGCTATCTCTATAACCGTGTGTACACCTGGGCTGACGAGCGCACGCGATTTCTTACAAAGAGGAGAACACAGCCTAAGATCACCAATATTGATAGTAGTGCATCTGACTCGGAAGGAGCGATAGCTTCACGGCACATGCAACTGAGATCGATTTCTAAAACCGCAAAGAAACAAGGAGATTTTTTAGAAAATCTGCAACAAAGTGACGAAACAGAGACTGGAGGGAGCTCTGGCGGGGAACGCAAAGGCAATCGTGGCCGAGGAAACAAAATAAAATCCAGGAAAAATTAAATATATCCCAGGCAGTGGATGAGGACTTAGCAATTAATATTTCATCTAAAGAACTTACCCAGGCACAATTGTCTGTTCTCAATAAAGGGTTAAATTTTGTGCCCAGTAACAACAGTACTCCTTTCGACTTTAACATCAATCTTTACAAACTTTGTAGAGCTATGCGGATTAAAATGTTTCTTGGTGACAAAGGTAAAAGTATTACACGGAGTGAGTTTAGTAAAAGGTTTAAAAGATCTAACCAGATATCTCCTCACTATCACTAGAAGTGTTTAAACAATTAGTGATATCAGAAGTCACTGAGCGGTGAGATAAAACTAGGAGTTCTAAGAAAGTTGCAAATATTACCAACAAAGAGAGAACAGCATTAAAAGAATTTAAATCCGATGATACAATTGTTGTCAAGAAGGCTGACAAAGGGGGGGCTGTAGTGGTGCAAGATAGGACAAAGTATATACAAGAGGCTATGATACAGCTTAGTGATCAAAAAGTATATAGGAAACTTGACTATGATCCTACTAATGAGCTAAGGATACTCATAGATCAAACACTTACCGAAGCTGTTAACCAACAACTTTTATTAGAGAAAGAAAAAAATCTATTAACCTGTTCTATACTTAGTACCTAAGGTACATAAGTCACTAACGTGTCCACCCGGAAGCCCGATTGTGTCGGGTATCGGGTCCCTGTTGGAACCATTAGCTGTATACGTGGATTCATTTCTACAGAAAATGATTACCCATAACCCTCATTCTCTTAGAGATACTACTCAGTTCCTTAGTGCACTTGAAACACTGACATTTGTTGACACTACTTGGTTTTGCTCACTTGATATAAAATTGTTATATACTAACATACCATATGCAGAAGGGGTCATAGCGGTCAGGGAATGTCTCAATGAGGATCCCACTTTAACCAATGCTCAGATTAATTTTTTGATGGAATTATTGGATATCATCTTACTTAAGAACTACTTCAAGTTTGGAGAGGATATATACCTGCAGCTACAGGGGACCTCTATGGGGTCTCCTGTAGCTCCTAGTTACGGCAATCTATTTATGGCGATGTTTTAAAAAACAATATGTCTTTAATTGTCAAGAATACAGCAAAGTTAGGGAATGGTATAGATACGTCGATGACGTGTTCATTGTGTGGACAGGTACGAGAGATGAATTTTTTTCCTTTGTGGAATATCTTAATGGTGTTCACCCACTTATTCTGTTTACGGGCACCATTGATAAAGATGTCATTCAGTATTTAGATGTAGAGATTAGAAGACAACCTGAGGGTTTGAGTACCACATTATATTGAAAATCTATTGACAAAAATAATGTGCCACATTCCAGTAGCCAACAAGCACCACAGATGTTTTATGGGATTCCAAAAGGTCAGTTGATATGTGCCAGAAGAATATGTTCTTCGGATGAACTATATAGAGAACAGGAACAAAAGCTTATCTGTAAATTTACATCAAGAGATTAAGTAAGGATAATCTGTTAGAAATAGCTAGAGAAGTACAACAGCTTGATAGAGCATCTCTACTTAAAGGACCCCGGAAATAGAAACAAAATGATCGTGTGCTATTTGTCAGTACTTACGATGCACATAGTACTCTAATTAAAAAAAACTATAAGGAAATACTGGCATTTGGTATCGAAGGATAGTGAATTTGGGACGTTATTTCAACATCCTCCCCAGTTTATACATAAAAGAGGACCATCTATTTGTAGTACTATTGTCTCAGGCACATTAAAGATGGGAAAAAGAGATCAGAGGAGTTTAAAATCTAAGAAACTAGGCACACACCCTTGCCTTAGTTGTATTAACTGCAACTCTATAATTAAGGGTACATGCATTTATCACCCGACTCAGGGTTATAAGATTGAGCTGAGGGTTTTTTTTACATGTAATTCAAGAGCAGTTGTGTACCTTTTAAAATGCCCCTGTGGAAAATGCTATGTTGGGCAGACCACACGCAATGTCAAACTGAGAATAACTGAACATAGATCGAGCATCAGGACCACAATAAGACAGGAGAGTAATGTTGAGGAGGGAAGCAACAAAAAGAAATAGGGAGAGACCA
Source organism: Phyllomedusa bahiana (assembly GCA_025379985.1). NCBI lineage: Eukaryota > Metazoa > Chordata > Amphibia > Anura > Hylidae > Phyllomedusa > Phyllomedusa bahiana. Next base: position 62,510 of record JAODAL010003042.1, read on the forward strand.
CGGTTGCCCGACACTTCAGTGAGTTTGGACATAATGTCTCCGATCTCCGCTGGTGTGTGCTGGAGGAGATTAGATGTAAACAGCTAGAAAATATAGAAAGACGATTGTTGCAGAGAGAGGCTTCGTGGATTTTGAAACTTAACACACTGGCACCTATTTTTTCCTATTCAAAGGCAATTTATTGAATAATAAGAGGTAAAAGCATACATAAGCAAGTTCAATACACAGGTCATATAATCCAGTCATATATAGATAAGGTCGCTTAGGAGCGATCAATGTCCAGTAGAGGGAAAAAAAATTGTTTCTCAAGAAAGGCATGTGATATCTCTAAGACACAAAAAAACGTTTCTAACTGTCTCATACACGGAAAGCCGGTATTCAAGCAAAGACCAATTTGCCATTTGTGTCTCAGTTCAACACCACCTGTCATGGCAAATTGGTCCCAGAGCTTTTTGAAATCTTGCCTAGTATTTTAGACTGATGTCCAAAGGACATATAAAAAGAAGAAAAAACAAAATCAAAACCAAAAAAAAAAAGAGAAATGAAGTCAAACGAGAACTGTAAAAGAATCAGAACAAGACCAAACGTCGGCTCATTGGTGATACCCCCCCCCCTTTCAATGTGTACAGATCTATCCCCACATCTCCAAGACCCCATCTCTGATTTTTTTCTCCCCCCCACCTCTCGACCCTCTACGCTAGCTCAGGAAAATTCCATGTGTGTGCCCCCCTTAGGGATCGAGGAGGTATTGGTCCGAGGCACAAAATGAGGTCCAATGCTCCCAGGTATGCAGATATTTAGCATAGCATAGCGGTGAGTCGGATCGAAATTCCTCTAACCTCTGAAAGGTATTGATCTCCCTAAACCAGTCTGCCAATGAGGGGCGTGTTGCGGATAGCCAGAGCCTGGGAATGACGGCTTTGGCCGCCAGCAACATGAACACCACAAGATGGGATTTAAGGAGGGTAGTAGGAAGTGGTATATCAAAGAGGAGTACAGACGCTGGAGTGTTTTGGATTTGTATACCTGTAACTCTGTTAATTACTCTGATCACCTCCCTCCAAGACGGCCGTATAACTGAGCACCCCCGCCAGACATGGGTCATAGTTCCCCTTTCTTTCCCACACCACCAGCAGACGCTCGAGACAGAGGGGAATAGGGTGTTCAGCAAGGCTGGGACTCTATACCATCTGGTAAAAATTTTATAGTTTAATTTGTGCGCCTTAGAAGACACCGAGTTAGGATGAATGTCTTGAGCCATTCCTCCTCAGAGAATGTCAAATTCAGTTCCTTCTCCCAGCTATTCTGGAAGGGAAGCCTGTCAGTCGTCCGACAACTGATTAAAAGTCTATATAGACCAGATAGGACTCCCCGTTCTGAGTAGCTGCCAAGGCACCACAATTCAAAAGTGGTGGGGGATCTATGTACCGATAAGGCCTGATTCCACCTTGAGTAGAAGCTACTTAGTTGATAATAGGAGAACCTGGCAAATTGAGTCATGCCCGTATCTCTCACCAATTCCTCATATGGTTTCAGAGAGGCTGGAGCAAGAACCCTGCCCAAGACAGTAAGGGAGGCAGTATTCCCCAGTAGGTGCGCTAAGGGCCTAGAGATAGTGTCTGGGATAGCTAGGTTTCCCAAAAGTGGGAGACATGGGCCACCCAACCTAAAGATGGTCATCTTAGATGCGAAGGATCTACACACCATAGTGGAAGTCTGCGCTATCAAGGGGATTTAACAGAGTTGGTTCCTTGGTAGCATAGTAACCGGCAACCACGGCAAGGCCGCAACAGGGGCTCTATATAGCTCAGTCTCCAATCTCACCCACATCTTGGGATTCGTGCCATTAAAGGCATCTAAAATACGTACCGCTACAGCAGCCACATAGTACGCTTGAAAATCCGGGAGGGATAAGCCTCCCTCCTCCTTTGGTTGAGATAGTGTCCTCTCTGATATTCGGGGATAACCATGTGCCCACACAAATTGGGATATCAGCCTACCAAGTGTAGTGAAAAAAGCCTTGGGGAGTCGAACAGGAATCGCCTGATAGAGTTACAAGAGCCTGGGGAGGACGTTCATCTTCAGTATGTTTATGCGCCCTATCCAGGAGAAGTCCCTCCTGTCCCATCTCGCGAGGTCGTGCTGGAGGCTGGTAAGAAAAGGAGCAAAATTGAGATCATACACCGAATCCAGAGCTGAGAGAATCCTTACCCCCAGATACCTGAAGGATGACGTCTCCCAGGAAAAGGGAAAAGAAGATCTTAGAGAAGTCAAAAGGGCCTGAGGGACATTTAGGCTCAGAACAGAGCTCTACATCATATTTATTTTATGGTTACTGTGGGAGCTATATGTCTGTAGAGCCTTTAGTGCTGCCGGTAGGGAAGAAGCAGGGCTAGTGAGATAAAGTACAAGATAATCAGAAAAGGCGGAAGTCCTTTCTCGGAGATCCCCTGTATCTCTGGGTCTACCCTTAAAGCCTGCATCAAATGCTCCATCGCCAAAATGTATAAAACTAGAGAGAGCGGGCATCCCTGACTGGTGCCATTTCTTATCGTCAGGGGATTCGGATTTGGGCCTGTGGGAAAGAGTAAAGAGCCCCAATCTTCCCTCGTATCCGCGCGCCCAAGCCTAATGATTCCAGGACCCCATGCAGAAAAGGCCAGGCCGCCCTATCAAAGGACTTCTCCGCATCCAGGGACAGGAGAAGGCAGGGGATCTTCTGTGATTGTGCGTGATGGATCAAGGAGAATGTTTTTAGTGTGTTATCTCTCGCCTCCCTGGAAAGAGCAAAGCCCACCTGGTCCGGATGGAGGATTGATGTGAGCAAGGTGCTGAGCCTATTAGCCACTAAATTTGCGAAAATTTTTGCATCTGTGTTCATTAATGAGATGGGGCGGTAATTTTGGCAATGTGAAGGATCTTTCCCCTCCTTTGGTATGACAACAATGTGAGCTCTTAGAAAGGCCTGATGAAAGGGAGCTTCCGGAGAGGCTGCATTAAAAGCCTTTAGAATGGGATGTGAGAGTTCTGATTTCAGGGTTTTATAAAAGAGGGCCGTATACCCATCCCGACCCGGACTTTTGCCCGAAGCGAGCAACTGAATGGCCACTCCCAGTTCTTCTTCGGATAAAGGGTCCTCCAGGGAGGCGATGGAAACCTCAGAGAGGCGTGGAAGGGCTGTATTAGCGAGTAGTGATGAGCGATTACGTTGACTATCGTCATCGGGTCGATAGTCGATATCGGCAATTATCAAGACGATTTCCGATAGTCTATAATAGATTATCGCCGATGACCATTAAAGTCTATGGGAGAGGAACAACACCTTCATTCTTACACCCAAACAGGGCTGGAAAAGCTGGAATTAACATCCACAACAGTCAAATGGATACGTGCTACATCTTAGGCAACACACTTAGGTTATAAAAGCCACAGAAAAAAAGTCACAGACCATTCACTATCCCTGTCTTGTACCACAGCATGACCCTTAAATCTGCATGACTCACAAATTAAAAAGTGCCAGAAGGCATTATGATTTGAACCATCATTTTACTTGAACTGGAAATTGATTACCCTTTCCGGAACGCACCCATGCCCCCCAAACCTTCTCCCCCTTTTTTTAAAAAAGTGCTGAAAAAGGGTTTTGAACAACTTTTATTTCATGGACATTGACTACCCTGCCCGGGACCGCAGTATGACCATTAAACTTGCTGACCCACAGATTAAAAAGTCCGGGAAAAAAAGGAGCTTTCCCCCCATTTTTAGTTAAACTGGACATTGACTAGCCTGTCCTGGATCGCAGTATACCATTAAACCAGATTATACGTATCTCACAAAACATGCCCCCAAAAAATTAAAAAATATGACTTTCAGCCCTATTAAAAATTTGATGGAGAAATCCACTTAAACCACATTTCTTTTCCCCAAAGGGCCCAAAATTTACTGTACTCCGCCCTGACCTCAAACCATTGAAAATGTAAAAAATTTCTAAAGATAAAGGGCCCAATGTATGAATCCCACCGGGTCGGGCGCACCTTTCCCCATTTTTTTCCGGTGGAACTGGCAGTTTTTTATGTCGGGGCCGGGGCGCGTCAACAACATGTAAAGTCCCCCGCGCCTCGCCATTTGGGTTAGGGTTGGGGTCCGACGCGTGGGGGGCTGCGCCTATGATTCGGCGACGGAGGTAGCGCGGTCATACATGGGGGGAAAATCCGCCGCGCCTGGTCATTTTTTTTTTATTTTTTTTTTTCCCAAGGGAAAAAATAGTAGGGGTGCAACGAAAAAAAAGAAAAAAACAGATTTTTTTGGGATTTTATTTTTTTTTTTTCCCCCAAATTTTATATTCGTTTTATATACACATCGGGACAACTTCTGAGTGTTATAATTTGTTTTCGGCCATGTACTTTTTATTTCAGTTGCATTAGAAACCCATAGGACCGTCGCTCTCCCTTGGCCCAAAAAAAACGGCGCCTCTTTTAACTTAGCCAATCACAGAGGCGCTCAAAATTTTTTTTTTCCCCCCATAAAACTCTATGAGAAAGTAGTCGCGCTCTGATGGCTAAGCGGCACCCCCCCGCTTTCAACCAAGCGTTGTTTCTGCCTTTTTACTGATTTTGAACTGCCCGCCTCTGAATATATGGTCTTTTTTTCTCCTGGGATATAAGGACTTTGTCGCTCCTATTTATTGGTCTTTCTCCTCCATGGGTTTAAAATGGGACATTGTCGTTTCTATTCTGATGGCTGGTTTATGCCGACTATGAGAATAGATTAAACATTTGGAATTACTGTTTTTCCCGAATTTCTCTATTGCAATTCCCAAAGTAGCGCCAGTCTCGGCGACCAACCGGTTGTTCGGTTTTTAACTCTTTATTTTAAAGAAGGGTTTTTTCTTTATCTATAATGTTTTACATTTAAAAAAAATAATTTTTTGTTAAAATCATCCCGCAGGGCGTAAAGCGTCGAATTTCGAGCGCCCATCCTCCATAGACATAAGGGAGAAGTAGCTGCCTCTGATTGGCCGGATATCAACCCCCCGCAGCTCCCAACACCTTTTCTGTCTTTTTCTGTATTTTGAACTGTCCCCCCTTTGATTTTGTTTGGCCCAAAACTTCTCCATGGGAAAAAAGGGATTTTGCGCTCCTATCTGTTTGGGTTAATATCCTCATAGGTTAGAAGGGGCCACTGTGCCCCTTTTTGATTGGTCCAAACTTCTCCAAAATATAAGGGTTTTCTTTGCGCCCCTATTCTATTGGGGGTTTTTCCCGAAAAATGAGAATATTTTAAAAAAATTTTAAATTTACTATTTTTCCCCGCAATTCTCTCTATTGAAATTTTTCCTATGTAGCCCCGGGTCTCGACGACAAATCGTTTTTGGGGGTTTTAACTGTTTTATTTGTAAAAAGGGTTTCGGCTTTTTATCTGATAATTTTTTTAAATTTACTAAAAATTATTTTTTCATTAATATTCATCCGCAGGGCGCTGAGTGCCGAGATTTAGTGCGCCCATCTCTCCAAACTATAATGGGGAAGTAGCTCGCGTCTGATTGGCTGGGATAGCCAAGCCCCCGCTAGCTCACCCAATCACTTTTCTGTCTTTTTACTTTTTTGAATTATCCCCCCGGGATTCTGTTTGTCAATCCTTCCCCATAGGATTTAATGGTTCACTGTCGCCCTATTCTGTTTGGCCGGTTTATGCCGACCAATGAGAAAAGGTTTCAAATTTGAATTACTGTTTTTCCTGCAATTTCCAATATCATAATCTTGATTTTGCGCCGTTCTAGATTTTTGGGAAAAAGTGTTTTTTTTTTAAAGTATTTTTTTTTTTACTTCAGCTCTTTTCTGCCCCAAATGTTTTAACCCCTTTTTAAAGGCGTTTTTTTTTTTTGGAATCAAAACCCCTGCTGCAGGGAGCGGGCGCCGGATTTCTCTTGGATCTCATATTTTTCCTCGAATGTTGGCCTGCTTCACTTGCCTTTTGTGGAAATTTAGCCCAAAAAAAAACCCGGGTCTGCCTTCGGAGCACCACGCTGCACTCCCCTCCTTTGCCGACTGCCATCGTACATCCCTCGGATTTTTGAGCGCGCTGCGTCCCGCCCCGGAGCCTCCCCCGGCCCCCACCGTGCCCACTGCCCCCCCCTTCTGGGGGGGCGCAGCTGAAAGTGGCGAAAAAATTGCGCCTAACACTGCTCCCCGCTCTGCAGGGGGATTCTGGACGGGAGGCGCAGAAAACCCAAAAAACGGCTAACCCCAATATACTTTCGCCCAAAAGGAGAAAGGAATACGGTTTTGTCATAAAACCCCTTGGTGTTTTTCAGTCTCCACAACGCAAAACCAGAAAAATGTTTTTTTGGAACTAAAATAAAAATTCAGGGAAATTTTCATTCTAAAAAACGTTTTTTAAAGGCCGTTTCTGTTTGAAGAGGAATGTAAAAGTGACCAAAACAATCGGGCCCTCGGCAATTGGGGCCCAAAAAATCATCAAGATCCATGCCTGATTCATCTTGAGAAAGTCAAACATCCCATTACTGGGGGAAACCGGAACTTTGTTGAAATGACTCCCCCAGCTGTGCTAAGGGTCCGCTCGGATATGACCTGGCTGCTGGGCAGGACAACCCCTTTATGACTGGCGGAAAGTCGGGCCTTCATCCTTTTTTGGGTTTTACCCAGAAGTCAATTGGGTCCGAAACCACCCAAAAAAACATTGGTGTTAAGACGAAAAGTCGTGCCAATTCTTAAGCGGCTCTGTGGTTGTTTGTGGCCCGCTTACATGCTTCTGGGTGGTAAATAAAGTTTGCCAAGGTCACCCATAGGCCCTTTCTCCCACATGCCTGCTGCTGCTGCTGGCTATTGGATCCTGCTTTCCCGTCGCTACGTTGTTCCACCGTGAATTTAAAACGGAAGCGAGAAACAGATGTCCAGTTGATCAATCAAAAGGTCTCCATTCCCCAATTTTACTCCTTTTTTTGGGGTGGGTGGAAAAAAGTCTGGTTTTTGTTTGTACCGGGGATCCAGGAGGGGGCCACCCAGAAAACTGTTGTTCTTTTTGATGGTTGTGCAGGATTTTTTTTGGAGAAAATGGAGCATCCAAGCTTTCATGTGAGGATGGAGCCTTGATTTCTAAACCCTCTGGGTGAGGGGCACTAGCAAACTGAATTCCTCATCTTCCCCCCGCCTATGTCCGCCAACCTTTTTTCCAAGGTAGGGACGTCGGTAACGTCGGTTCCGGAACCCCCCTTTCCCTCCTCCTTTTTCCCCGGGCACAGCTTAAAAACACACCCTGATTGCCCAATGAGCCCCGAGGCTGATCCCCGCCTTGCACTACCCCCGGGGACCCCGAACCATCCTAATGAAGCCCGAAAAAATTTGAAACTGTCGCCCCTTGTGGTTTTCGCGGGGGAAAAGGCCCGTGCCGCACTGTGTCCGTCTCCTCCCCCGCGTGGCGGACCTGAGTTTCAGATGCCCAAACGATCGTTCCAAACTAAGATCACCACAATGCTCATGCTGACAAGGGCATTGTCCCCCCACGACCATTTTGGTGGCTTCTTCAAAAAATGGGAAAATGGTGAAGCCTTTTTACCTACCTCCATCCGCTGGCTCAACACCCCGAGGTCCGCACCGCTGCTTGTCAGCCATGTGTTACTTGTACTGCTAATGGCATTGCATTGAGGGTGGAAATTTCCCGCATGTGCCACGTCAAAAAAAGAAGGTTGCGGGAGGGCCCGGTTGACATTGCAATGCAGCCAGGCGGGGTGAAAACAGGATCGAACACCGAAGTGCGAATTTAACCTGGCCTCCTCACAGGGATCCAGACCCGGGTTTCCTTAGAAAATTTCTGGGGAAAACGGTTCATGACATTTCCAGGCAAGGGATGTGCTCCCGCCTACTGATCTTAAGGGGGGGCCCCAGATTTGACCGTTATCGCTCACCACCTTGCCTTCCACAAGGTTTTGTCACCCAGCCACGCTGGTCTCGTTGCGGAAGCCGTCCACAGTCCCACCTGTGTGTGGTGGTCTCCCAAAACAGATTTAAATTTTTAAAAACGGCCGGGTTTTTCTGGGGTGTGATGCCCCAGAGGACTTTGGGGGGAAAATCCCCGTAGTTTTGAAGAGCTTTTGCCGACCTGAGACCCCCGTCACCACCCAAACATCCCCCCAGTGACTGCACAGAGATATAGCGGCCCTTTGGCCGGTTACTAGTCCTGTGTCAGGGTCAAGGACTTTTCCAGACACAATCAGACAAGCCTTGAAATTTTAGGTGAAACCCTGGCTGGCCAGGGAGGGGGGCTTTTCTGGGAAAAAAAATGCCTGCTCGGCATCAAAAAATTGGGGCAGGGAAGGCCATGATGGTGAACCCCTCTTGTCCACCAGACGGAAAGGCAACATTTCCAAGGCCAAAAGCCGCAATGCCGACATTCAGGGGTTTGGGGTCGGGATTTTTGGGTTTGGGGTTTAAAATGTTTCTTCTGCCCCAAACCTGGGAAAACGAAGGGGCTGCTAGATGCCGCTGTACGGCGTGCAGGGCGTCAACTGGTGGAAGGAGAAGGGAGGGGTGGGGCTTGGTGGGCTGTGGTACTAGGGGACGGGGGAGGCTGAAGCGGAGGTATCCCTGTAAAACCTGAAAACATGGGGAGTGAGGAAAGCTTGGTGGTGGAATGGGGGGAGGCGGGGCGAGGGGTGACAGTGGTTTGGAAGCCCGGGATCGGTCCCCGGCCCCTTTTTTTGGGCCCAAGTGTTGCCTCCATTCAATCAGCATTCGCTGCATGTCTGACATGTTGGTGGTGGGTTTTAAAACCCCAAGATTCTTCCCTCTACTTACGTTTACGGCAAAGGCGGCATATCATCGCTGGGTGAATCAGAGGGTTTTCCAAAAAGGCCCAGGGTTTAGAGGTCCTGGACCTTTTCGACGGCGATAACAGGAGCGGTGTTTCCGCTGATCTGGTGGCGGAAACATCTCAGCAATTCTGCGACCCCCCCTCTCCCTTTTTTAGACGGGACCCATCCACTACCCCATCATCTTCCTCCTTGTCCATGATGAAACACTCGCAAGCAAATTCTGCTGAAAAACCACTGGATCCCCAATGTCGTCATACATCATCATCATCAAAACAGGGGACTTGGTCGCCTGACATTTCAAACCCGGAGCTGCGGGCTACAAGCAAGAAGCACTGCAAGGGGTTCCCCACCGCCTAGATTTTTGCCGATGACTGGGTTCCCTTTTCCTCCCCTGATGGGACAGTAACTGGGCGTCAGAGCAGACAAAAAATCCCTTTGGGGCCCCTACTTTTTAAAATGCCTTTCTACCCCAACCGCTTTGTATCAAAGAGGTCTTTAAAAATGGGTTATCCACAGGGTGGGGACAAAAGAGTTTCATTTGGGGTTCCTTTGCTTTATGTTGGACGGGTGTGAAGCGTGCGAAATTTGGGGCCTGACTGGGAGGACGAGGGGTGAACGGGATCAGGTTGCATCAACCACTGAAGAACAGATTGGCCCACGCTGTTCTTACTGAGATCCACAGGGAAACCCACCCACAATGACAGGCCGACGGCCTGCAGCCGACGACTGCTGGCAGTGTTTGTCACCAGCACTGGAAGGGCACCTTCTCTCGTACCTCTACCTCCATGTCCCACACCCCTCTTTGCAGCTTACCCCTGCTTTTTGTCCATTTTTAAAAAATAAAAATTTTTAAAAAGGTATGGAAGTTTTTTTTAAAATCTCTTATTAAAATAGGCAAATCCAGCTATTCTTAAATCCCTCTAATTTTCCCACAACCAACTAGGATTAGAAACGAATTGTTTCTAGCGAAAACCCTTTAAATGCGGTTGGTGGAAGAACCGTAAGACAAAAATTTAAAGTGTTCTTCCTTCAGTCCCAAGGGTTTTCAAAACTGCCCTAGGACTAGGGAATTTATAGTTTTTAACAAAATACATACAAGTGCGCCAAACGAGATTCAAAGAGGCAATAAAACTATTCAAAGTTACCGATGAGAAATTGCGTTTTTTTCGCAATCAAATAAACAGTTGCTAGAAAAATTTTTTCTATCAAATTGTCGTACAAATGGCTATTTGAAAAAACTAGGGCGCACCACGTGCAATACAGCCATTTAAAAATTATACGGATAACAAATGGTGGTTTTTTGCACCAAAAAAAAATACCAACAGTAACTACAAAAATTTCTGTGTTCAAATTTAAGTACAGATGGCTCTATGAAAAAAACGGGGGCCCCACCAAAAATAAAAAAAAAAAACCCTATTTGAAATGTATACGGGTAATAAAAGGGGGGGGGGTTTTTTTCACCTAGAAAAAAAAACCTTTCCCCAATTACTAGCAAATTTCTGTAGGGAATATAAGTACAAAAATGGGTCTTTTAAAAAAAATGGGCCTGCGCCAAAATGAACTAAACCCAATTAAAATTTTGCACCGATAAAAAATGTGGTTTTTGCACCTTAAAAACACCTGCGGGGACTAGAAAAGTTCCCGATCCATTGTAAGTAAAAAAAATTGGCCCTTTTAAAAAGCTGGGCTGTGCCAAAATGAAAAACCTAATTAAATTGTGTACGGATAATAAAAAGTGGTTTTTTCACCATAAATACACTGGGGTGACAGAAAAGTTCTGTATCCTATTTTAAAAACAAAGTAGGTCTTGAACAAAAGAAACCCCCAAAGTGCAGATGCTCCCTTTTAAAAATTCTCAGCCCAAATAACTAAAAACGAAAATCTCTAATCTACCTAAGTTCTAATGTCCCAGCTAAAAGCAATTTTTCTGTGTGAACAAAGAAACAGTTTCGCTGAGCTGTTTTGAGGGGAGACCGAGCACCACGTCCTGCTTTTATTTACACAGACACAAACTGATTATGAACGGGAAAGGGCTGTTTTTATGTAAAACAGGTCATGTGATTTTTCCAGCCAATCACAACCATACACATCCCAGTCACACGTCGCACACCCAGCTCACCCTGCTCTTTTCTCTAAGCTGATTTGCTGGCCGCCAAAATGACAGGAAGCACCGAAAATGGCGCGATATTAATAGATTATGCCCAGATTTTAACCTAAATTATCACGTGACATAAAACATAAAAACCCTGCCGATTTCAACTTTGTCGATAATAATCGCTCAACACTACTAGCGAGGTTTGACTGGAGAGATGACGGATGGGCCCGAGGTGTCGGAAGATTATAGAGGTCCAAGTAGTTTTGGTGAAACACTCCCAAAATATCCTCTGTGAGATGGACCGTGCGCCCTGCTGAGGTTTTAATTGAAGGGACAAATAGGGCGTCTCTCTTATCCCTCAGCGCCCGAGCTAAGGCCCTTCCAGGCTTGTTACTCCAGACATAGAAGGAGCTCGAACATAGTTGTCGATATCTCTTATGCCTGTGTTCCATGAGCTGGAGAACCTCATGGCGGGTTTGGATAACTGCCCTTAGGTCCCTCTCCAATCCTGAAGTTTTATGTTGGGCCTGCAATAAAGTCAGTCGTGACAAAAGGGATTGAAGCTTACATGCAGCCTTCCTTTTAATGCGCGCCCCATCCTTGATAAGGACCCCTCGGAGACTGCATTTCAGGGCCTCCCACTGGGTCTGAGGAGAAGTCGGATCCGATTCATGAACTGAGGTGAACAGTTCTATCGATCGCTTCAGGTCCGACATACACAATGAGTCCGATAGGAGCGATTCGTTTAGCTTCCACGAGAAAGCGGGCTTCCGTAGGTGTGGGAGATTGAAATCACAGTGCACGGGGGTATGGTCCGAGTGAAGGATATTGTCTATAGAGGCCGAAACCACATATCTAAGGAGGGAGTGTTGGAAAAATATGTAATCAATGCGGGAGTAGGAGTTATGTGGGAAGGAGAAAAAAGTACAGTCCCTGTCCCTTGGATGTAATAACCTCCATACATCTATTAGTTGCATGTCGTGCAGCATCTTTTTTATGCGGTTAAGGACGTGGTAAGCTCCCGAAGAACATCCAGAAGTGGTGTCCAAGAGGGGGTTCAAAGCTGTGTTGAAATCTCCTCCAAGCACTATCTGTCCCTGGGCAAAGTGGAGGAGGCTGTCCAGAACCTTTGCCAAGAAAGATAGTTGGCCCGTGTTGGGGGCATAAATGTTAGCCAGTGTGTAAATGTGACCCTGTAATTCTATTTTAACAAACAGGACTCTAGCATCCTCGTCTCTAAAAGTGTTGAGGATTGTGACAGGTAGGGACTTATGAAAAAAAATAGCCACTCCTCTGACTTTAGACACAGAGCTGCTGTTATGGCGCCAGGCAGGGAAGTACCGATTCCTGTAGGATTGTATGTGGGACGAGAGGCGATGGGTCTCTTGTAAAAAGACTATCTGGGATCTTTGTTTATGGAAATGGAAGAGAATTTGGGATCTTTTTTCGGGGATGTTAAAGCCATTGACATTTAGGGACGTGATACGTATGTTTCTCATATCTTTGTCTGAGAGTATCAGAAGAGGCTTGATCCCCGAATATCAGAGAGGTAAACATCACACCATATGAGCTGAAAGATCTAGGATAAACATGTAACAAACTCACAGATCAAAAGAAAAATTCCTAAAACATAATCTTTAATAGATATGCATTAAAATAATTATCCTTTATACATAAAAATGGCCTCACACATATAGCCACTATAACAAATATGAAACTGTATATTTTAAAAAGTACCCGGTGTATATCAGTACCTAGATAACAAAAGCAAGTGGTCAATGTCTAGCTAATCACAGCAAAAAAGACTTTTTAAAAATACCTATTAGCAGGGAGAAGTGCCCCAAATAAGAGGGAGGAAAATATGGTCAAAAATGTGGCCCAAAAAACTCACGGTTCTGAAGAACTTGTCAACAGAGACTCTGTTGCCCCATTGGACCAGTATATACCATAAATAGAAAAAGCACTATCGCTATCACATACTGGGTCCTATCCAGATAGAGCACTCGCCCCGAAAAGGCGACCCCCACCTCTCGGCGACTCACCCTAACTAACTAAATTAAACAGTAACAAACATAAAGAACACAGACATAAGTCCCCGACGCGTTTTCCCCAAGATATGGTTCATCAGGGGAAAATAATTTACATCTGGATGAGAATGATATGGGGCCAAGTGATGGCATGATGAGGCTATATGTGTGAGGCCATTTTTATGTATAAAGGATAATTATTTTAATGCATATCTATTAAAGATTATTGTTTTAGAAATTTTTCTTTTGATCTGTGAGACGGTTTTCTATATTATCTCTTTTTTCTGTGAGTTAAACATGTAACAAACACCAAACTTCAGAAAACAGAGGCCTAACGAAGAGCGGCCAAATACCTAAGAGAAGCCGATTCATAACTGTTGTGGCCTTTGGAGTCCCCAAAGGGCCAACACTACACCGGGGTTCTCCCGCAAGGAGGACAGATCCACACAATTACCCTGAGAAAGAGAGGAGAAAAAAGATGCCAAAAATAAGTCACTCCGCAGCAAGGGTCCGCTACAGAGCTACCTCCGGAGATCTTTGAAAACTTTAGGCGTGCGGGGGGATTCTCCCCACCCGAGACCCCCATCCCATCCGGCCCGAAGACACCGGCAGAGGGGAGGGGAGCTAAGACAAGTGAGAAATGTGAAAGGGTACGATGTGGTCCCGGGTGGAGCAAGTCCCACCAGCCAGAAGAAGGGACAAGCCCTCAATTGACTGAAGAGACAGAAAGAGCCCGCCAGGCCCAACACCATACATCTCGACCGCATAACAACCGGACGGGCCAGCAATCAACAATTGTAACCTTAGAGAAAAGCTGCAAAATTGAAAAGGAGGAAAATCACAAAAGAGGGGGAAAAAAATAAAAAAAACTTTTCCTAAAAATAAAAAAATTGGAAAACTGGGAAACTGGAAAAGGCCCTCCCTCTAGAGGGCATAGTCAAGTTAGTCCGAGTTGTCGAGTACTCCAATAGAGCAGATATCACCCGTTCACATCAGAAGGGCTTGAGATCAGAAGAAGTATGCATGAAGAAGAAAGAGTAGAGTCAGAGAGGTTGTAGCCTCCCATGAAGTTAGAGCATCAGCGGTGGGGTCTTTCTCGGGGAGGTTGGCTTCCCATGCATCATCGAGAACTCTGAGGTTTTGCCGATATAAGTTGTGAGCTTAGCTGCTGGTTTCACATGAGATGGGGTGGTCCGATTGCCGGATCCACTGAGGAAGCAGAGGGCCAGTCCGGTAGAGGATCCTCCGGGAGATGCAGAGAGGAGATGAAGACGGGCAAGTCCGCTAATGCACGACATACAAGCATACGGTCAGCAAGCCGGACTTGGAGGGAGAAGGGGAAGCCCCACCTATATTGTATGCCCTTGGATTGAAGAGCGGATAGGAGGGGTTTGAGAGCTGCCCGCTTCCGAAGGGTGCGTCGTGAGAGATCCGGAAATAGTTGCAACTTGGTCCCTTCGAACTCCAATCTAGGCAGAAGGCAAGCTTTACGCATTATCTCCTCCTTGATCGTAAAATGGTGGATTCTACAGACAATGTCCCGTGGTTTAGAGGCGTCCGCAGCGCTCTATGAGCTCTATCGAATTCGATAAAAGAGTCCTCAGGTTTACCCAGGATATGGTTGAAGATTTTCATAAAGGTTGAAGAAAGTTCTCCTTGCTTGACCGTTTCTGGAAGTCCCCAAAGCCTGACGTTATTTCGTCTATTACGATTTTCCAAATCGTCTAGATGATCGGCAAGGTGGAGATGGTGCGAGGTTTGCTCTGACACGGCAGCCTTTAGAGAGGAGATCAGGCTCGATGTTTATTCTTGAGTCTTCTCAAGGTGGTGAACCCTCTGCTAGAGATTTGCCACTTCTGTCTGGACCGGGCGAAGATCCTATCTCCATGCCTGCCTGATCTCACGTGCCATGAGGTGCATATCCTGCCTGGAGGGCAGAAGAGAGAGAAGCGCCTTAAGCTCAGGATGGGCCTCTAGCGTGAGCAAGGCAGTTTCCGGCGATATGCGACATGGTGTAAGAGTTGTAGTGGGCTCCATGCCCTCTCGGTGCAAAGAAATATCAGGGCGGCCAGCAGATGTATCTCGTCGAGGACTTCCTCCCCATGTTGAGGAATTCGGGCTCGAAGCCCAGGATGCAGCTCTTTGTGTCGGAGCACCAAGGGGTACCTGAGAACTGTGCGGGGTTCCCGACTGGGTCAGGACAGCAAGGGAGCCCCCAAGGTCAGGAGGGACCGGTGTGGAGCATGGGTCTAAGTCGCCCCCCTCAAGGGCCCTGCCACCACCCCAAGCCACGTCTGGGTCCCGGTCCCAGGGCCACAAGGCATCACTTATAGTTGGGCTGGAGAGTGGGGCAGTGTCTTCCATAGCGTCCGAGATGGGGATGTTGCCCTCCTCTATGGAGCTTGTGCCTGGGTGAGACCATGTGCACCTCTCTGTTAGTCCCCGCGTCTCTGTGATGAGCCTGAGGAGGGGATTGATGACCCAGACCATTGGCCTGAGGAGCCCCCCCTGAGCCTGGGTTGGGAAGGTGGGCAGAGAGCCCCTGTAAGTCCAGGTTAACTGGGGTGAGTGTTGGCATGGTGCCAGGCAGCTTAGAGTGGCCCCCAGATCCTTGTTGGGCATGTACTCTATAGCCCAAATTTGTGAGGGTCGGGGTTCTGGTGCCGGTCGGCACGTGGGTTGCCCCTGCCGGGGCCTCAGCCGCTCAGTTAGCAGAGCTGTTCAACGGAGCAGGGACCCCCGCTCGCGTCCCGCTACTGACCGGAGGAGATCCAGTAGGAGATGGCGCCTTACTATCTGGGCACGGGGCCGGAAAGAAGGGTCCCCTTGGTTCCAACAGACCCACAGAGGCATTGGAGAGATGGGGCGCAGGGTGATGGTGGCGGGCGCCTGTGGCGCACTGACCTGGTGGCTCGGACGCCGCTAAAGCTGTCTCCGTCCCACCAGAGGAGCCACAGCCTCCATGCAGATGCTGATCCCCACGTGGTGCACCCCGAAGGTCAGGGAGGACTGTTCTGCGATCCGCTGATCCGGGGTTCTGCAGCGGGGCCGGTGGATCCAAGCCCTCCGGTGAACGATCCGATGCCCGGAGGTGAGTGTCCCGACTCGTCCCGGGTGTAGCCGAGAGCTGTGCAGAGGGATGGTGCGAACCCCCGCCGCGCGGCAAGATGGCGCCGGCACCTTTCGTGCGCAGGGAGAAGGGCTGTCATCTCTTATGCTCTGAAGAGGGGCGAAAAAATTCGAAATCGGGAGCCCCGACGATTCAGGAGGGATCCCGGCAGCTGGGGGCGTCTTTTTGTGTTTCTTCTGGCCCATGGTGCTTGTCCCAGGCAGATGTAGGCTCTATTTTCAGGAGGAGCTGCAGCAAGACGTGACCTGTCCTCTACATGGCAAACCACGCCCCCCGTCGCTCGTGTTTTTAATTGTTTGTTTGTGTTGTAACAACTTGCAGATGTATCACTGAGTATTAATGGAAGTGACAAGGCAGAGTCGATGTGCTTGAGAAAGGGGAGGAGTTACCCCGAAACATCGCACGCTCACCTCAGTCCCGACCTGTCCGTTCAGAGCTCCACTACTTGATTCCCAACCTGGAGATCTTTGGAGCGCATACATTTGGACTTTCTACTGGTCGTGCTTGTCTAATGGATACATGCAAGTAGCACTTTGTGCACAAATTTCATGTTATGTTTTAATGAAAACATGTGCAATAAATGATGTTTCTTAACCTTTTTGGATCCCTGTTACTACGTTTATACAAAGTATCCCTTTCATGTCTCTGTTATCATGTTGGCTCATTGTATCCTCACTCAGTTTTGTCAACTGGTTTCACAGATTAAACCTGTGAACTCTGTATAGTAAATATTTGAGGCCTTAAAGGAGTTTTATCGTTTGAACTGTTCGTGCTGTTCAGCTAATTCTCTGAGATTGAATTTGAAATCCAGGGGCGAGTCTCTCCTGTCAGCAGGCGTGTCTCTCCTCTCAGTAGGCGTGTCTCTCCTCCCAGGAGGTGTGTCTCCTCTCACTGAAGAACTGTGACATCATCATTTTGTATGAAGCAGGGGATGCAGAAGGTTGTCTGGATATAACAGCTCTGTAGCCTCCTGCATGCTTTTTATGTCTGCAGCCTTCAGGCTCAACAAGCTCCTTGCTGTGCTATATGCAGTTATACACAGAGATGAGACATGTGAGGAGTGTACAATTCCCCCTCCCTCCTCCACTTCTGTTACCAGATAGGAGACTGTATGACTGTGGTATATGCAGTTATACACACAGCCTGAACTGATGAGACATGTGAGAAGTGTACACTTCCCCCTCCCTCCTCCCTTTCTGTTATCAGACAGGAGACTGGGTTATATGGAGCAAGGCACACTGCCCTCCTAACCTTCTCTCCCCCTGTTAACAAGCAGGAGACTCTATAAGACTCTGTTATATGAGGGGAATTGTGACTTAAACAGCCAGTAATTGCCCAGATCATTCACCCTAGAGCTGGGAGATGTGTATAGAGCCAGCAGCCCTTGGTTTCACTATCGATTTTAACAACTCAGAGGGGAGACACCACATAGTGTGCCGGCAGCCAATCACAGTGTGGGGGCTTGGCCGGGAAGTTTCCTGTCTGGGGGTGTATCCCAACAGGCTGAATTAAATAGCAGCCAGCCAATCACAGTGCAGGGGGCGTGTCTAGGGGGGCGGGATCCTGCCAGGATGCGTTTCCCGACCAGCAGCAGCAGAAACAGAATACAGATATATAGAAAAGCTCATATCTGCTAAACCAAGTGACAGAGGTAATGCAAACCAATTACAAAAGTGCTTATTTTTTACTGTCCCCATAATCTGAGACATGATCTTTGTAGCGATAAAACCCTTTTAATTCTTTATTTATCATGGTTTTATTAGGTTTTAAGTGCAAGATTAAAAGTTATGTCAGAATTGGGACAGAAGGGGCAAAAGGCGTCCGGGATTTTTCAACAGCGGATTTGGCTTTGATGACACTGAATTCTACACCTCTTCCTGTGTCATCATTCCTGCCCTGCTACAAAACACCAGTGCCTGTCTGCTGTCTCTGACATTGTGTCCTCTCTTTATCTCATACACAACCTTACTAAAATGGAAGTTCTTATCATCCATCATCTACTAACCAACCACTACCTTCTGTTTCAGTGTGTGGTGCCACAATAACTCCTAGGCAGCAGGTCCGCTGTCTTGGGGTCATACTAGATTCTGGTCATCTTTCACTCCCTATATTCAATCCTTTTCCAGTTCTTGCCATTTGCACTTCAAAATAATCTCCAGAATATGTCCATTTCTCACTCTCAGAACAACAACTCTTATTGCTGCCCTTTTTACTTTCTCATCTTAAATGCTGTAATTCCTTACTTATCAGTCTCCCTTTCAGTAAATTCTTCCCTCTCTCATCTGTCCTGAATGCAGAAGCCAGGCTCATGTTTCTTTCCAGCCGCTATACTCTACCTCTTCCTGCCTCTACCCTTTGTCAGTCACTGCACTGGTTGCTTATTCAGTACAGAATACTGCATAAACTAATTACTCTCAACCATAATGGTCTCCACAATGCTGGACCTCTCTACATCTCCTCCCTCTCTGTCTACCATCCTACTGGTCTCTGCGCTTTTCTCATAATCTTAGATTAAATGGCTCAATTAACTGAATCTCCTATGCTCGCTTCCAAGATTTTGCATGTGCTACACCAGATCAGGCACACTCATAACCCTCATAGTTTTAAGCACACCCCAAGAATACATCTTCATAGACATACATAACAAGATCCCTAATCGATAACGCCTTGCTATCAGTCACACATGCTTCTGACACTCTATTCACTTGTGCACTCACACACACTTATCTGTATATTGATGTCCTGCTTGGGTTCCAGGTTCACTGCCCTATATATAGGGAACATGACGAGACCATTGTGTAAACTAGGCCCTTCTCATCTTTCATCTCACCAATACACCCTCATAGATTGTAAACTCTTGCCTCACATCTCAAACCTCATCTTTAATCTGTTAGTAGCTTTTAATAAAAAAAAAAATTGTATTGTTTGTTTGTTTTTTTGTCTGTACTTATAACCTCTAAATTGTAAAGTGCTGTGGAATATGTTGGTTCTATATAAATAAAGATTATTATTATTTTTATATCTCCTGGTGGCCTAATGATCACCCCCAAGCCTACTGTATCATTTTACTTCCTCCAACAGAAGGGTCAGTTGCTAGCAAAGTACCATTGGAGGGTCAGTTGAGAGCAAAGTACCATAGGAGTTGGTATTGGGTCCTTTTCAATTTAATATGTTTATTGAGGACCTTGCCGAGGGATTACTGAGTTGATGTTAATATTTGCAGATCTGTACAGTAATCAATACAAATGGGGCTAAGATAGCATAAAGGAATTTGGATAAGGAAGAGCCTTGAGTGGAGAAACAGCAACACTTTGATGTTGATAAATTTAAGGTTATACACTTAGGCCAAGGAAGCAAAATGTACAATTATGTACAAAATAGTAAAAAAAAATGGATCAAACTGCCAATGAGAAAGACTTAAAAGGATTGTCTCACTATGCTATTTCACAGAGCTGTAGGTAGCTTCAGTTTTACACTTCCTCATTATTTCTGGTTAGACTGTGGGTGGTTCTATAGCAGTATTTAACATATCATCTCTGTATTCTCAGTTCTTCTAATTTCACTAATATGGCTGTGGGAGATGTAATCTTTATTGCAGAGGGCTACAGAGCTCAAAGTAAACAATCAAAAGTTGTTTATCGCCTTTGTTTATTTGAGATAATAAACTCTGTTCTCTAGCTGCCATCCGTCCTTGTGATGTTACTCCCTGCTCTCTGCCTAATCAGGAGGGGAGAGCAGGACGGTAACAAGAGAAACCTGTGTGCACTCAGAGCAGATGAGATCTCTCTTATCTCCTAACCAAGGTAAAAGACTAATCTATTTGGAAAATGTCATGATTTAATGTTCCCTATTTATTGAAAGCTAATCTTTGGAGTAAGACAACCCTTTTAAAGGTAGCCATGGGCAGCTCAAATTTTGAAACTAGTGCCAGGCAGCTGCTGCTTATTTAAATTGATTCATAGGATGTATCAAACATAGTATAAATGCTCATGACAAGAATCTGACTCTATACTGATCACAAGTAAGGCCTCACATAGAAAATTATGTAGGCGCAGAGAAGGACAACCAAGATAATTAAATGAATGGGTGGATTGCAGTACCAAGATCAAACTGATGGCTATACAGCTTGGAAAAAAAGACAGCTTAGGGACTCTCTTAATTGCAATGTCCCAATATATTATTGAACAGTACACAGATTTTTTTTAGTGATCTAGGCTTGTAACCATGATAAAGAGGCTTTCTCCATGTCTAGAAAATAGACCGTTTCATCACCATCATAAACATCATAAGGGAATCTACTCTAAGAGACTATGACATTTTCTGCCACAAGATGTTCTAATGGTGGATTTATTGAACAAGTTCAGGAAGGGCCAAGGTGCCTTTTAAAAAAAATATATACATTACAAGTTATGGGTATTATATACCAGATATAGGATATTGATCCACAAACTTAATGGCCATGTTTGGAGTTAGGAAGGAATCTTTTTGCTTCTAGAATGAAGGAATTTGCATATTGTTTTTGCCTTTTTCTTTATTAACATAGTAGGATTATAGCTTGGACTTTGACTTCTCAGATATGTACCTATGTTATTTATTATGTCACCATATAGTAAATATACATACAATCCTAACATCTTGCAGTTTTTACACCAACAACTGGGTCCCTAAGTAGGCTGACACTTTCTATTCTGGAGAGATCGCTTTTCAATAGTCATCTCATTACCATCATAGGCAGGATTACAATAAATGGTAACACCATGTAGTACATAGATAACACAGAGTGCTGCTCCCTGCTCCCCTCCTTGCACAGTGACCACTGCACAGGTCACAGAACGTGCCCAGAACACTACCCATATAAGTAAATATTTTACCACCAGACTACAGGCTGAATAGCAGCTCAGACAAGAAGGCCATTCGCAAAAAATAAGAACTTACAAAAAAGAATATGGATCAATATTTATAAAAGAGTAGTGTGAACAATGGATCAAGCCATCTTCAGCCCTCAAAAAAAGTGGAACGTTTTGACAGCAGTAACAGCAGTCTTTATCCAGCATAGTGACAGAGTGTATAAGTGAACTACTTAAACACCCTTCAGTTAGCATAAGAACCAATCACAACATGGTATACACCCCCAAAGCAAATAAGAGAATATTTTATATACAGTAGATATTCATATACATAACATTACACCACAGTGTAAAGCAAATATATAGTACATGTGCCTACCATAAAACCTTGCTAATATATCATGTAGGAGTGAGAACTGAAATAATATAAGCCATCGGTGAAACCCGGCATCTCCTCAAGCATCAGTGTGGCGGGGCTCACATGAAACATAGAAGCCAATCATACCGTAGCTCTTCACAGTGTCCCAGGTGATGGTAGTGGATTCTCTTGGTCACCAGGAGAAATAACTAATTGAACCATGCCAGGAAGTGGAGGTTGCTACCCATGAAATGGCGGTGACAGGGAAGCTGCAGATGTGGTACAGAAAGAGCAGGCAGAGACGTGGTCAGGTTAGGCTAGTAATGGACCCAGAAAGCAAGAATCAAGCATGAGGGTGGGAATCTTGAGGTGGACGTACTTGGCCAACAGCCACACCCAATCACCGGGCACAAAAGAAACAAGAGACAATTAAATCTTTGTCATCTTGAACAAGTCACCAATAGAACAGTGAGATCAATAATAAAGATTTTAATTTCCCAGGTGGTCGGCGAGCTTTGACGAGTGACCCCCCCCCCCCCCTTAAGAATCCTTTTCCTTAAAGCTGGTCGAAGAAAGATTTTCTCCAGAGGAGTTCTTTGGAGGCTGATGGGAGCTGCAGCAATCAACTGTTCTGGAAGAATGATGTGCTGAAGCGTGGAGTCAAAGCTAGCATGGAACAGGAAAGAGTGTCAGCCATCATGTTTCTCTCTACAGGCCTAAAATGTAGGATTTAACCATTGCACAGTCTGGAGGTCGAGGAGATTCTTATGGCCAGTGAAGATATTCATTGGATGATGAGCACCTTCTAGAACATGGCTTCACTCTTCTAATGCCAAAATGATAGTTAGCGATCCCCAATAGAATAATTTCTTTCTGCAGGGGAGAAGGTCTTAGAGAAAAAAAATGTAGGTAATGGTTTTGCCTTAAAGAGTCTTCTGTATAATAACCACTCTGGCTCCCATGGAAGAAACATCAACTTCTAAGTAGAAGGGTTTCTCTGGGTCTGGGCAAGTTAGAATGGGTGCTGTAGCAAACACAGCTTCAAGACAGAAAAAAAGCTTCCTTCACTTCAGGCAGCGATAGTTTAATGTAACTGCCATTATGGGGGTCATCAGAGTAGAGAAGTCCTACAGGTCTCGGCCACTGAAGAACAGCAGACAATTTAGTAGGATCCATTTGCAGACCTCTAACAGAGATGATGTTCCCCAGGAATGGCAGGCTGGATTGTTCAAATACACATTTTTCCAGTTCCGCATAGGGGTGATTGGTCCATAAACATCTTAGAACCGGGTACACATGGTCATGATGAGACTTGAGATCAGGAGAAAAGATCAAGATGTCGTCTAGACACAAATGTATATGAGATCTTGGAAGACTTCATTGACAAAATCCTGGAAGATGGGTGGAGCATTGCAGAGACCAAAGGCCATCACAAGATACTTGAAATTCCCATCACAGGTGTTGAAGGTGGTCTTCCATTTGTCACCTTCATGGATATGGACCAGGTTGTATGCTACACCTTAGTCAAGTTTGGTGAAAATTCTAACTCCATCAAGGAGCTCAGAGATCAGGGTAATGGACACTGGTTCTTGACAGTGATCTTATTTAAGCCCTGGTAGTCAGTGCAGGGTGAAGGTATCCATCCTTCTTCTGTACAAAAAAAACCCTGGCACCGGCGAGAGATAACAACTTGTGGAGAAAGCCCTTTTGACAATTTACCTTGATATAGGCTGACATGACTTGGGTTTCGGGCAAAGACATGGCATACACTCTCCCACGAAAGGCATCATGCCAGGCATAAGATCTATCAGGGAGCTATAGGCCCATTGAGGTAGAAGAGGATTTGCTTGTTTATTATTGATACATCCGCAAGCTCTTGATATGGAGTCGGAAGGCCAAGAAGCAAGATTGAGAAGGTGGACAGAGAAACAGGTTGCACCAAGCGAAGAGGCGTGAGACACCAGGAGTGGCACTGTTCCCAGCGAGTTACTTCGCCTGTTCTGCAAAATTACAAGGAACGAGATCTTCTTTCTGTGGAGTGCTCCAACCTGAAGTTATAGAGGCTCAGTAAGATACTGGATTGTGCCCTTTAAGAGATCTCCATGGAAGAATGGAAGAAACAACCAGAGGCTTGAAAAGAGGAATCACAGGAAGACGAAATCTGCTGATCAGAGAGGAATTAATGAAATTTATGGCAGAACCAGAAACCAGGAAGGTAGAAGTTTGAAACTTGGCCCCAGCTGGGGAGCTGAGCATGATTGGCATGGTCAAATGAGAAGAGAATGCATCTTCACCTAGGACCACTTCTTCCATAAAGCCTAGGCATGAACCGGACAGTTCTTCAGAAGGTTAGCTTGGCTGTCCCGGTACCAGCAGAAATTCTGGAGATGTCTGCGAGTACGTTCTTCCTCGGACACATAGGCGACCTCTACTTTCATGGGCTCATAAGAGGGACTGTGGGTGGAAGCAATTGAGGCCTCTTGAAGACAAGGGCTAGTTGACGTCAGCATGGTCAGACGGATTCTCTCTATAGTTGCCTCTTGGCAAATCGGATGTCAATTCTTGTAGCAAGATTAATAAGGTTATCTAGAGAGCTCCCAGCCAGCCAATTCATCTTTAATTCTACCAGCAAAACTTTCCCTAAAGGTCGCAACAAAAGCTTTGTTATTCCAGGCAAGCTCTGAGGACAGCATTCAAAACTGTATAGCATATTGCCCCACAGTAAAATCTTCCTGACATAGACAAAGCAGTGATAAAGCTGCAGATAAGGTGCGCCCGGGTTTTTGGAAGACTTTGCAGAATGTGTCTAGAAAAAGTTGCAGGTTGAATTTCAATGGGTCCCCAAGCTCACAAAAGGGGGTGGTGCAGGCCGTAGCTTTGCCATACAGGAGACTAATCACAAAGGCCACCCTGGCAGGGTCAGTGGGAATCTGGGGCGCCATTATTTCCAGATGAATGGTAACTTGGTTTAGGAAACCTCACAATTCTTAGAGTTCCCATCGTAGCGTGGTGGCAGCAGCAGATGCAGTGTATGGATACATATTAAAATATATTCATCATAATATGACTTGTCCACATATATAAGACCCATATAGAAGGGTTAAGGTACTGGGACCTCCGTCATCACTATATTAGCGGCAGTATCCGGTACTGCACTCACAGTATGATGCAATGCTCTTCAGAACACCAATACAACCAATTATCCCTCATGTTCATTATGCACCACCATCTACACACTGTAAACAGCACTTTTAATGTCCCCAAAATACCTAGATCTACAGCAAACCTACAAATATAAACTCCAAAACCTGTTCTTCATAATCAAATCTCTTTATTAATATGTGTCAACCGTTCGGCAATACAAAGAAAAAAAAGAAAAAGAAAAAATAACCCTTTATCAGTCATGTCCAGCGGTATTCTGGATAGCTTCAGCGTCGTCCAAGGTGAAGTTTCTCCGAATAATGTGAACATAAATCTAAAATAAAAAAACACAAAGTTAAATCAATATATGCAATTACCAGCTACCAATTTTAATTTCCTTATAAAGACCCTTTGGTGACATAGTGTCAAGTGTAAAAGTCCATTTTCTCTTCCATAAAGCTACTACTGGCGTAGGACAGGTACATAGTCAATTACTTTTTTAATTTTAATTTTAATTGGCTGATCTTCATCAAAAAAGTGTGCTGCAACCTGTAAATCCAGTAAGCCAGTCGTCCAACTCTTACTTTTGTGTTTTGTGATCCATGACCTTACTTCCATAGTGGTCTCCCCTACATAGAGGAGACCACATGGACAAATAAGTATATACACCACATATGCCAAGAGACAAATATAGTGGTGTTTAATAAAAAAAAAGTTTCCCATTATATGGATGAACAAAAGTATTTCCCTTAATACGATTGCCACAAAAAGATCAATAAAAACATGGGTAATTACCACCTCTAGGTGTATCAATGTATATATGTACGCTACTTTGAAATGGACCCACATCTGATTTAACTAGGATATCCCTCATATCTTTATTGCGCTTGTATGACATCATAGGTGGTTACCTAAATGATACAATTTCTGGACATCCTGCCCATGTAGGTAGATAGGTATTTTGCCCCCTGTAGCCAGGTAGTAATATGCCTCCTGTAGCCAGGTAATTGCCCTATGTAGCCAGGTAATATGCTCTCTGCAGCCAGGTAATATGCCGCATATAGCCCCCCTGTAGCCAGAGAGATGCCCCACATAGCCCACCTGTAGCAAGGGAGATACCCCACATAGCCCCCCTGTAGCAACGGAGATGCCCCATATAGCCCCCTTGTACCAAAGGAAATGCCCCATATAGTCCCCTGTAGCCAGAGAGATGCCCCGTAGCCCCCCAGTAGCCATGTAGATGCCCCATAGCGCCCCAGTAGCCAGGTAGATGCCCCATAGCCCCCCAGTAGCCATGTAGATGCCCCATAGCCCCTCCAGTAGCCATGTAGATGCCCCAGAGCCCCTCCAGTAGCCATGTAGATGCCCCATAGCCCCCCCAGTAGCCATGTAGATGCCCCGTATAGCCCCCCAGTAGCCATGTTTATGCCCCATAGCCCCCCCAGTAGCCAGGTAGATGCCCCCAAGCCCCCACCAGTAGCCAGGTAGATGCCCCAAATAGCCCCCCAGTCGCCATGTAGATGCCCCATAGCCCCCAGTAGCCATGTAGATGCCCCATAGCCCCCCAGTAGCCAGGTAGATGCCCCATAGCCCCTTTAGCCATGTAGATGCCCAATAGCCCCCCAGTTGCCATGTAGATGCCCCATAGGCCCCCCAGTAGCCATGTAGATGCCCCATAGCCCCCAAGTAGCCATGTAGATGCCCCATATAGGCCTCCAGTAGCCAAGGAGATGCCCCATAGCGCCCCCAGTAGCCAGGCAGATGTCCCTTATAGCCCCCCAGTAGCCAGGGAGATGCCGCATATAGCCCCCTGTAGCCAGGCAGATGCCCCATAGTCTCCCAGTAGCCAGGCAGATGCCCCATAGCCCGCTGTAGTCAGGTAAAGGTCCCATATCGCCCCCCAGTAGCAAGGCAGATGCCCCAAAGCCCCCCCAGTAGCCATGTAGATGCCACATATGCCCCCCAGTAGCCATGTAGATGCCCCATAGCCCCCCCAGTAGCCATGTAGATGCCCCATAGCCCCCCAAGCAGCCATGTAGATACCCATATAACCCCCCTAATGATTACAAAATAGAAAGAAAACTACTCACCTTCTGGTGGTCAGTGCAGCACGGCCCGGTCCTGGAGCTGGTGTACGGTGTAAGCAGCGTGATGTCACACCACTTACGCCGTCACGCAGCTCCCAGGGCTCTCCGACCGAAGAGACCCAGCGTTGCGTCACATCAGGGGGCGTGAATAAAGCGATGCGTCATGCCCCCTGCGACGCCGCATATATGTACAGTGCTCACCGAGCACAGTACATACAAAGGGAGAAGGTAGGAGGGAAATGATCCCTCCTGCCTTCTTCCTGTACCAGCAGCTGCACCGAGTGTGTAGCTGCTGACTGACTTTGCGCGGCTGTGGTAAAACAGCCGTGCGGAGTCAGGGAGATTGTGACGGGCCGGAAAACACAAGGCCGTGGGCCAGAATTGGCCCGCGGGCCTTGTGTTTGACACCCGTGGAATAGGGTGATTGCTATTGTATGCAAGAATATTGTTTCTGTCAGTTGGTTTAACAAAAATGTATACTAACAAATGATTATTTTCAACAAAAACTAAAGTATCCAAAAATTGGTTCTGTTTTGTAGAACACAACATTGTGAAATGAATATCCAAATGACAGCCATTTAGCCATTGAAAAAATCCTTGTAATTGCTCATCACTACCACTTCAAATAAAAAAAAAAAAACTTCGTACCACAAATATAATACTGAAAATATTCAGAAACATAAATAGAGTTGTCCTCCAAAGCTGTCATAAAGATATCTGGATAGGTAGGAGTCAAATTGGACCCCATTGCTGTGCTTTAACATTGTCTATAATAACATCTCCAAAAAGGATATAGTTATTATAGGGAATGTACCTTAACAATAACAAGATGAACGATACACAGTCAATGAATAAGCAGTCTTCACTCAATGTTTCCTCCACTTCTCCAATTCCCCCATCATATGGTAATGAGATGTATAACGATACTATGTCAAATGATATTTATAAAACGTTATCTGAGAAATTTATTGTTTCAAGTGTATTACAAAATTCCATTGTATCTTTAATTTAAGAATGTGTACTAACTGCAAATGTACAAAATACGTGATAAAAAAAAAACACAGCATTACTGAAAAGAGAATCCCTAATCAAAACTATGGACCTCCCCATTGGATTATATAGATCCTTGTGTATTTTGGTAAGTGTATATAGTATCAGGACCACTGGTGTCTGAACTTTTAGAAAATCAAGTAACTTAGAATCTGTCAACTCTTGATCAAATACAGTATCAATCATTTTAAATAGACCACTCATGAATCATTGGGTCGGATCACTAGGCATTTTCTCATGAACAGTGATATTACAAATCTGTGAAAAAAATCTCTGCAATGTGGTTAGAGGTATCCATCACCACCAAGGCTCCATATTTGTCGGTGTGCTTGATTTTTAGGTGATACATTTCCTTTAAGGCTACTAATAAGATTTGTGGAATATTTTTTATTATCTCAAAATGTTTAAGTACTACTAGCTTAGTTCATTGTCTGCTGCATATGTATGTAACAGTCAATGTAACTTTAAAACTGTATAATCATGTTTTATATTTTTATTTCAGGTATACATTTTCCAAAGGTGAAGCCTCAATTTAGTGCAGAGATTCCATTTTAAATAACCCTCTCTGTCCATAAATAGTCCCTCCATTGTCCACAGTGCCAGTATCTACTTGCTACTCTCGTTGAATCTCTCTAGACCATTTTCCAGATATCTCATGTTTACTAGGTGCCCTGTTTTGCACACCACTTTACATCTCCTCACCGAAGCTCTCCTGAATTTCCTGGGTTCCTTCTCTTCCTGCATTTCTTCTCTGTGCTCTGGTGCAACCTACTGTCAGTGAGGGAAAATGCTGGATCCAGCTCTACATCTCAACAGTAGGAAATCTTGTGATCAGCTAATTCTTAGGGACCCTTATGTACAAAAATGGAATATCCAAAAAGAGCCACGTCTTACAGTCTGTTCAGAATTAAACAGAATTTTAGCCTACCACCTTGGTGTGATGGATTAGACATCAGCTATGCTCTAAAACTGGAATTTGAATAGAAAACAGTTTATACATACTTGGTGCTGAACACTGCTTATTAAGAATTGCAGTGATGTCATGACAATGTTTAATGTTGTCACACTTTACTGATTTGACTAAGAACAGCATGATAATCACATTGCACTGAATATAAAGCATTAAACAGACAAACTTGAAAGAGGCATAAGCAGCTGGATTAATTTGACATTTTCTTATAATGCAATGTTTCATATAGTTTATGTCTCAGCAGCTGTTAAAACATCATGTATCACAGACCAGAAAGACGACGTGAGATGTGTGCACACTATGAACAGAGGTCACTTTCCTGTTACTTTACTAATTATCTAACATGTTCTCCTGGTGCTTTCATTGACCTCAACAAAAAATGTGTTCCCTTTGCTGTATCGTTTGCAGTAATGGCTTTCTAGAAGGTGCAAAGATATTCAGCCGAGTCATCCACACAGGTGTTAAGACACAACTAAAGTTACATATGCATGATTCATGGATGCAACACTAAGCAGACTTTAAAGCCATTTCCATTTAATTATTATGGTTATTTTAACACATCTAGATTTTCTACAATAAATGAAAACTGTAGTATTATTCCTGCAGTGTTTAACTAGGAACCTAGGTTAAAGAGGGGGAGGGGGGGTGGGATTCTGGTTTTATATAAATAAAGTTTATAAATTCTATTTGTATCCATCTTTATCATATACCTTATCTACCAGCTGCTTACCATTTGTAAAATCTCTGCTTTCTGTTAAAGAATTGTCATGATCATGATAAGATGACAAAGCAACTGCTTATGTTACTGACTGAAAGTTTGCAGGTTTATAGTATCGCTGATATTAATGGATCTAGTATTATGCTAATTCCAGTCTGGTATGGACTGCAAAATGAAATATTAGGGCAGATATAATGACATGGTCAGGCATAAAGTCCGGTTAGACAGAAGTACTAGGTCAAGAATAAGCTAAACTAGGATAACAGCAGTACATGTACTTTATACTTTGATGGAATCTATTGCTTAGGCATGTAAGTATGGGAAGGGCCTTGAAAATGAATCTAAAAAGGGGCCAAGCTGGTTAAAAAAAAAAAAAAAAAGTTATTCTTACCTACCTGTTTATGCTGGCTGCTGCTCTGGAGCTCCCCAGCAACCTGTTCCTCTTAACTATCTGGTTCTTGTCCCAATGCACAGAAAGACTGACGTTCTATTTATCTACTATGGAGAGAGAGACAACTCTTCCTGTTGGAATAAGAACTTGAAAGTGAAGAGGAGTAGATCACTGGGGAGAAGCAGTTTTTTACTTAGCCTGGCCCCATTTCAGATTACTTTCTTTCTGCTGGACAAACCCTTTAAAGGGGTTTTCTCACTATGCAGTTTCACAGTCATGCCCAGCTTTAGAATCACAAATGCTGTTCAAGCTTTGGGTGGGTCTATAGTAGTGATTGACATATTCTCTCTGCTCTTCCTAGCTGTTCCTGTGACACTGACATGACTGCAGGGGATTTATGAAGTGTACTTTACAGGGTTGCAGAGCTCTAAAGACTGTTAACTTAGCTAAATGTGAAGCTTTCAAAGTCCTCTAATAGAGAAACTACTGGAGGTGACTCATCATAGGTGGACTGAGTGAGTGACAACAGCTTAGAGCAATGAGAGATGAGATAGAGGAGAGAGTGGTGGGGAGAGAAATGGTCTTAACCAGAAAAACTTTTTGGTCAAAAAAATCTTCCTTATCTCCTGACCAAAGTAAAATCAACAAAGCAGTGTATTTAGTAATAGTCTTCATTTATCTGTCACTACATGTTAAAAGCTAATCATTGTAGTGACAAAACCCTTTTAACTAGAAAAAGCAGTCAAACACAGAAAGTATAGTTAACAAGCACAGAATGCAGGGGATTAAGCAGTCAAATTCTTCATTTTGGTTTGGTCAGCTGAGTGATCACTTCACAGAAACATAGCAGATCTAAAAATGAACTCAAAATCGAAAAGTTGGATATATGAACAGACCTGAATAGATAAGCTTCTAAAAGCTTCAGAAAAGAGGTTAGCTGCAGTGATGGGTTAGGTGGGTGGGGAGTGTTATTATGCACCTTCTTTACAATCTCTCTCCTAAGGACAACATTTCTTCCAGTCCATGCAACAATTTTTCCTTAATTAACAGCACCCACTGTATATGGAGAGGGATAAAAATGCTCCCAAAATAGCTGGATAAAGTCAGATATGTAATCAGACCTTAATATGTGAACATAGCTGAATCGAAAACATGTCAATGGGAATGAGGTGAGCCTGAAAGCATTTTGGTGTGTGGTAGTGGGCATGGTAGTTGCAGTGCATCAGAGCTCTCCATCATTCTTGTAACAAAATAACTTAAATCTGAGTTGAATTAGTACAAAGTACATTAGAAAGTTGAGAAAGTTGCAAAGTATGTTCTTTATTTATATAAAACCAGGAAATTAGGGACCAGAAATATTTTGGGCACCTTGATCAACATCACGGTAATCATGTGGGCACTGCTTTTGTGACATCACAGCCACCGATGAGAGCATGGCTCTTGCAAATCGTTTAACTCCCACCACTACGGTTTGGGTAGGAAAAAGCTCCATAGGCAAAGGGAAAACATTTTGCTCACAAAGCCTCTTTTCACTTTTGCAACTAAACCATCCATTAAAAGGTTACATTAGCCCTTCACCCCCAAAATAAATATTAGCTGTATGTAATTTATAAAAATATAATAATTAGTTTAAATTGCTATCTGTGGCAAAGAGTACATTTTTTCACTAATTCCTGGGAACTCAGTGTGAAATTCAGTGTGTGTATTTGTAATGTACACACATCTACATTAAACAGAGTTTGTTTTAGTGTGAATTTTTATCAATCAGTATGTTAGGCAGAAAGGTGGAAGGCCTTTCACATGGGAGTGGCAGTGGCACAAATGTTCCTGGAGCAGGCACAGGTCGCAGCACAGTAAGGGGACGTCGCAGCAGGGGTGACTCGGTGAGGCCAGAGCTATCAGTGTCATCTAGTGACATTGGTGTTGCCCACCAATCCAACGGTTGTTGAATGGTTGACTAGGTCATCCACTTCCTCCCAGATGACATCTGACAACCCCATCCAAGAGTCGATGGGTTTGTCAGACACAACCCTTTATTGGCATGGCCCGGGAGCAGGTAAAGGGCCCTCACCTGTCCTCATCCCACCTCTGTCCTGTTCGGTTCCCTCAGCTAGAGAACTATTATGTGTTATGTGCTATACAGTGAGAATGAACGATTTGAGGACAGTGAACAGCTACTTGACAGCACAGAGGTGGCACAGACATCTGCTTCTTCTTGCAGTAAGCAGGCAAGTAGTGATGTAAAGAGTGGCATGGGAGGTTATGTTGCGAGGCGGTCAGTACAGAGAGTGAGCTGAAAATGGCGTTCACAAGGCAATACAGTGAAATATGTATAACATCTTCAACCTCAGCAATGACATTTTTGACACTTCTCTGTGCTCTGCACTGATTGGATGGCCGCCAATAGTGCAGAAAGTTGATTGGATGGCCGCTGAAAACGAAACTGAAAATGATGTGTTGAACTAGAACTTTACTGGAATGAACAGTAAAATGTTCGGTTAGGTTCGAGTTCTAAAAATTCGAAAAGTTCTACTAGAACTTAACTTTTCTAGAATACTTTGATCACTAGTCAAGAGCTGTGGACAGCTCTGCTTACTCAGACCGACCAGTGGCTAGGTGCTAAGAACCTAGCGCTAGGAAAGGTGGTGTGAGACAACAGGAGAAATTTACCCTTAAGATCGTTAGACATATACACATCCCTTGCCTGGCACACGTCATGAACCTGGTTGTGCAAAAATTTCTCAAGTGCTGCCCGGGTCTTGACTGTCTGCTGAGGAAAGCTCAAGGTCTTAGCTCACACTTTTGCCGTTTGCATCCTGCTTTGGCACGACTGGCAGCATTGCAGTGTCATCTGGGCCTTCCCGTCAACCGTCTGATATGTAACGTGGCAACACGCTGGAATTCCACCCTCCATATGCTCCAGCGATTGTGGCAGCAGCGTAATGCCATTATGCAGTATGAAATGTCACCTGGCCTGACTAGTATTGGTGCGGACCTCTGGGTGTTGACCCATAGAGAGTGGAGACAGGTGAAGGATCTCTGCACCATCCTTGGCAGTTTTGAAGAGGCCACCAAAATGGTCAGTTGGGATGATGCCCTTGTCAGCATGACTGTTCTGGTTATATTTTTAATGGAACAAGCGTTAGGCAATCTGCGGCAGCAGGCCCCAGCAGTGTTGAAGTAGGAGGAGGAGGCGGATACAGAGCCCGACTGTATCGCAATTATATTGGTCTTCTTCAGGCGGTGGTTGCATAAAGAATTTGTTAGCAACTAAATTCTATAATATATAAACTTACGTTGCTATGACAAGACGCAGTTCGAGAGTAAATTACCATCTATTTATGTATACATTTATAGTTTTTACCAACTGCATAGATTTTGTACTAACCACAAATACAATATATGCAATACAATGTATGCAAATACAATAGAGCATTAATATACTAGCATTTCTGCATATTTCCATTGTAACGTAATTAGGTAACTAGCTGGAAACCCGTAGAAAGAATATTTAGTGGGGAAGGTGGGAGGTGAAGTTGTGGGAGGGGGGGCAGGCTAATCATAAGGCCTGAAGCGTTATTAAAATTAATATGTATATTAGATACAGAGGAGAAGAGATTTATGGGAAGAGATAAAGATAACAGTGTACAGTATAATGGAGCACATATTCCCAATGAATATGCATATTAGACATATAGGAGAAAAGGTTTATGGGAAATGACAAAGTAGTGTGCTGTAAAATGTAAGACCTATTCTGCTTAGTCCGTTCTAGGTGAGCCGTGCAGACCCAATAATATGAGAGAAGTTGGATGGGAAGTCCATCCCAATTAGGGCAGAAATGTCCATTGGCACAGTGCACGGGCGGCATGGTAAGATAGGGCGCAAGCCCGCTATGGAGATGGTGAATTTGCCTGAGGAACTTTATTTATAAGAACGCAGCAGTAGCAGTAAATAGTTTCAGTATGCATGCAGGAGAGTAAAAGGGGGAATGGGTATTGTTGAATCTCTGGTGGCCAATTGGTGAGCACCTGAAGAAGGTGTGTACCTAAGATGATATAAAAGGAAATGAGCTAGACCACATGGGGACCGGCCCTTTCTATCCCCTGATGAAGCCATTTAGTTGGTGAAACATGTTGGGGAGGTCAGGCATGACATTTTAATTTGTGATTTTTCACCTCTTTCTACAGTGTCACCCACTGCAGAGCGTCTCACAAGGAAACCTTATATGTTTTATGTCCATCGGATTAGGGATGACTGCCCAAGTAGGTTTGTTTTGGATCCCTTATTGGAGTTAGAAAAATCACTGTATATATAAAGTTCCCCTTTTAATGGGTTTGGTGTTCCACCAGATTTTAAATAATAGAAAAGGAGTTATTCCTTCACAATTAAAAAGGGATAAATTGAGAGGTTAGAAATCAGGTTTTTAAATAGTGTGTATTGAGGTTAAGTGTTATACATAATAAAAGTTAAGTTTTAGTGCTTTATAGATTGAGAACTGATAGAGTTTAAGTTTGCCTATGGCAAAATAGTAAATATAGACCTTGGGGTGTTGACCCATAGAGAGTGGAGACAGGTGAAGGATCTCTGCACCATCCTTGCAGTTTTGAAGAGGCCACCAAAATGGTCAGTTGGGACGATGCCCTTGTCAGCATGACTGTTCTGGTTATATTTTTACTGGAACAAGTGTTAGGCACTCTGCGGCAGCAGGCCCCAGCAGTATTGCAGTAGGAGGAGGAGGCGGACACAGAGCCTTACCCGCCGAAGAATGTAGAAGGCCCGGCGGTATGGCACTGATATTGGTCGTCTTCAGGCGGTGGTTCTAGGTCGAAGGCGGGGGCAGCTCGGCAGTTCAGCTCACAGAGTAGAGCGCATGAGGCTAGCCAGGGCTCTGGTGACAGTCAGGATGAGGAAGTGGTGGAGGATGATGAGGCAGGGGTGGACACCACCTGTACTGATTACCCTTCAGTGGTAAGAGGTTGTCACAGATTACAGGAGGACAAAGAGGAGGAGGAGGAAGAGGAAGAGGGTGTTAGTGTCCCTCGACCCCGAGGCTTAGGAGATCCCTGCAGCATCTTACACATGAGTGCTGCCACCAATGGTACTGCCATCTAATGTAGTCCAGCCTGCAGAGGCGTAAGTTCCAGTTCTTGGGCCCTGGTGCAAAAAGTGAAATGGTGCCCTCCTGTTACCAGGGCTGCCTTCAGTCATCTATTAACTGTTTCAGCACCCCATACAGCCAAATTAAATGGGGCACCCACCCATTACTAGTTCCTATTTTTTTAACATATCAATGGGCCTCTTTTTGATTAGGGCCCCTGACAGGAGTACTGCACGTACTGCCCTATTTGCACCCCTGCCAAAAGAAATCAACTGTGTAAGCAATAATTAGAAAATGGAAGACATACAAGACCACTGCTAATATCCCTTGTTCTGTGGCTCCACACAAGATCTCACCACCTGGGGTCAAAATGATCATAAGAATGATGAGCAAAAATCCCAGAACCACCCGAGGGGACCTAGTGAATTACCGGGAGAGAGCTGGGAGCAACGTAACAAAGGCTACCATCAGTAGTATACTACGCCGCCAGGAACTCAGATCCTGCAGTGCCAGACATGTCCACCTGCTTAAGTCAGTACATGTCCGGGCCCGTCTGAAGTTTGCTAGATAGTTTTTGGATGATCCAGAAGAGTTTTGGGAGAATGTCATATGGTCAGATGAAACTGAAGTAGAATTGTTTGCTAGAAATACAACTCCCCATGTTTGGAGGAGAGAGAATGCTGAGTTGCATCCAAAAAACAACATACCTACTGTGAAGCATTGGGGTGGTAACATCATGCTTTGGGGCTGTTTCTCTACAAAGGGACCAGGACAACTGATCCGTGTACATGAAAGAATGAATGGGGTCATGTATCGTGAGATTTTGAGTGCAAACCTCCTTCCATCAGCAATGGCATTGAAGAATAAACGTGGATGGGTCTTTCAGCATGACAATGATCCCAAGCACACCGCCAGGGCAACAAAGGTGTGGCTTCATAAGAAGCATTTCAAGGTCATGGAGTGGCCTAGCCAGTCTCCAGAACTCATCCACATAGAAAACCTTTGCAGGGAGTTGAAAGTCTGTATTGCCCAGCGACAGCCCCAAAACATCACTGCTCTAGAGGAGATCTGCATGGAAGAATGAGTCAACATACCAGCAACAGTGTGAGCCGACCTTGTGAAGACTTACAGAAAACGTTTGATCTCTGTCATTGCCAACAAAGGGTATATAACAAAGTATTGAGATGCACTTTGGTTATTAACCAAATACTTATTTTCCACCATAATTTTCCAATATATTCTTTTCAAATCAGAGAATGTGATTTTCGGGATTTGTTTTCTCATTTTGTTTCTCTTAGTTGAGGTCTACCTATGGTGTCAATTACAGGCCTCTCGTAACTTTTTAAGCGGGAGAACTTGCACAATTGGTGGCTGTCTGGCTGAATAAATACTTTTCCCCCACTGTATATGTGGATCACAATAAAACACTGGTATATTTCAGCATTATGTGGACTTAAAATCTGGCAAAATTACACTTTTTGGAGTTGAGTAAGATTTAGCAACAGAGAGAATTCTATGTCCTGGATATATATCTGTATGACAATAACACATGGTATATTTGAAAGGTATTTAATCCCCAAAACTGCCAAAAATGAACTTTTGCCCACTTACTCTAATTTCCACCAACCAAAAACTATTTAAAAGAGATTTCTTCTTATAGGAGATTTGTTAATGGTGTCTTATGCAATAGCTGTACACCCAAAACTGCAAAAATGAACTTTGGGGAACTCACTACAATTTTCATCAAGCAACTACTATTTGAAATAGATTTCTTCTTATAGGAGATTTGTTAATGGTGTCTTATGCAATAGCTGTACCCCTAAAACTGCAAAAATGAAGTTATGGGCACTCAATTAAATTTGCACCAAGTAACCACTTTTAGAAATAAATTTCTTCCTGTAGGAAATTTGTTAACAGTGTCTTATGCAATAGCTGTACCCCAAAACTGCTAAAATGGACTTTTGGGCACTCAATAAAATTTTCAACAAGAAACCATTATTTGAAATAGATGTCTTCCTATAGGAGATGTGTTAATGGTGTCTTATGCAATATCTGTATCTTTCTATAAGAGATATTGTAATGGTTTCTTATGCAATAGCTGTACCCCCAAAACTGCAAAAATGAACTTTTGGGCACTCAATAAAATTTTCACGAAGCAACCACTTTCTGAAATACATTTCATTCTATAGTAGATTTGTTAACGGTGTCTTATGCAATAGTTGTACCCCCAAAACGGCAAAAATGAACTTTTGGGCACTCACTAAAATTTTCACCAAGCAACCTAACTATTGCTGTCTATGATTCCCTAAGCTTGCTGTACACCCCCCCTAACAAATCTAACTCGCAGCATTTCCTGTCTAAAATCGCTGAGAAATTGTGTGCCTGCATGCATGCAAGCAAACTGCCAGAGAGTAGTCCGTTCAGTACAGAGAGTGAACTTGAAATGGCGTTCACAAGGGAATACAATGAAATACATATAACAGGGTCATGTGATTTTAGCAACCAATGAGAACCCTATCACCACAGCGATGACATTCTTGACACCCCTCTGTGCTCTGCACTGATTGGATGGCCGCCAAAAGTGCAGGAAGCAGTTAAAAATGAAACTAAAAATGGCAAGTTGAACGCAAATTTTACTCGAACGAGCCGTAAAAAGCTTGGTTCGGTTCGCGTTCTAAAGAAATCGAGAAATTCGATTCAAACTTAACTTTTCTCAAACGGTTCGATCAACACTACTTTTAACAACTAGCTGCTACAAACCTCAATTTTGACCGCCTAGAGCAAGATGGCAATAGTGAAATTATATAAAACATGCTATAGCTATACACAAGACCACCTATTGGTGGTTTTACGACTCTTCTTGTTTTTGATTTACAATAGAACTGTAAAGATTCTATTTTGCTCCATTTCTTTGTACTTGGCTTTGAATACACAAACTGTAAAAACAACTGCATATGCGAATCCAGCCTTAGGTGAAAGATACACTTGTGAGGAGATACAAAAATAACATTGCATTCGGAAAAATAGACCTTTTGTAAACTAAAATCTATTTGGACTTTTAGAAGGCAATTTGCAATCTTCTCATAAGTATGTTCTACCTGCGCTAGATGTTAATCTGACATCATTATTTCTCACTGCTCTGATTAACACCTTGTCTGTTTGCTCTTTTTCATTATTGTAGTTTCCACTTGTTACTTTTATGCATTTATTAGTTGCATTATCAAAGGAATAATAAGAGTGACGGACAAAATCTGCCAAATGTGTATTTCCCCTGGGGGTGCTTTCACACAGTGCAGTTTTAGTGCAGTCTTAACTGCACTCCAATTAAACTGCCTTTATTACCATCAAGCTTTTTTTTCACTTACCTAAACTGTTTGGAAAGTGAGTCTGTAATCCACAAGACTTCAAACACAGTAATTGATTACTTACTTGAAACACCTTTCTGAACAATTTAGACAACTGAAAGAGTGCCTTTCACACAGTGCTTTTTTTTGGTGCGTTTTTGATGCGTTTTTTATGCAGAAATGTACAGCATTAAATAAAAACGTAGGTGCGTGTGAAAGCACCCAAAGAAGCTTGCTAGCAATAAAAGCAGTTTAATTGGAGCACAGTTAAAACTGCACCAAAACTGCACCATGTGAAAGCACCATAAAAGTCTCATAACACTCAGTCTCACAGTGATTGTTGGGAGATGATTTACATCTATCGAAGTACAATTACTTTAAACAACTTTGTTACAAATTAGTGTTTAGTGTCAATATTTGTACTAAAAAAGACTGATGTGCCATAGTGACTGACATACTTTTAAAAGCAGTATTTAAACAGGCCAGTATTTACCACCCTGAAGGGGGTGGAACTACTTATAAAAAAAAAGAAGTAGCTTTCAAAACTCTGTACACCACTCATAGTTTCATGGGACATTTTGCCATTTTCCCTCCATGGTGTTATGTGACTCATTAGGCTATGTTCACACGGCATAATTGTGGGACGTATTTCGCAACGCAATTACTCCGTGTGCTCGGGAGCGGGGGGCGGCAGCCCGCCGGCCCCATAGACATTCATTATTCACGGCGTGTATACGCCGTGAATAATTGACATGTCACTTATCTCCAAACTTGGAAGGGAGAGGCATAAACCACACATCCTCACAGGGACCCACTTTATAGAGGTCAACGCGACATGGCAAGTGGGCCTATACGTTTTGATCAAAAAGTATACTAATAACCTCCTATTAATTTTTTATAAAGTTTTGCTGAGAAGCATTAGATAAACGTATAGTGTGAGAATGTGAGGTTCATGCCTCTCCTTTCCAAGTTTGTATATACATATCTCTCTTTTCATACATGGACCAGCACTCCTCCCCATTTGGCCTAGGTGTTTTTAATTATCAGTAGTCTGTATAAGGGTTAATGCCCTGTTTCTTGCAGTCTGCATGCAGGGAGCCCTGGGAAGGTGAGCAGTGTCTACCTTTCCTTTTGTGGTGGTGGCGCTGTGTGGCGGCCATTGCTGCTGTGATGCTGTGCTGGTGGGGTGGTGAAGCCCAGAGCCACGGGGCTAGGTCAAGCAACAGTGGTGCTGTTGGGCCACTGGGCTGTGCCCCTCATCTGTGTGGTTTTTGCTGCGGTGGTGGCTGCCATGCAGTGTTACCCCCATTTAGCGTAGGGATCCACTTTATACTGGTCGCCGCGACGTGGCAAGTGGGCCTATACGTTTTGATCAAAAAGTATACTAAGAACCTCCTGTTCATTTTTTTACAAAGTTTTGCTGAGAAGCATTAGATAAACGTTTAGTGTGAGGATGTGCGGTTCATGCCTCTCCCTTCCAAGTTTGTATATGTCACTTATCTCCCCGCTCGCCGTATTGTGCGAGCAGGGAGAGGAGACTTAATCCATAGTTCTCTATGAGAACAATGGATTACCGTAATGACTGGGACGTATCTCGCCCATATTTCGCGCAGTACGTGAATGGGGTGCAGGTGTGTTATATGTGGTGTTATTGTTCTCACACTCTCTCATACTGGTCACTGGAAGTTCAACATGGCACCTCATAGCAAAGAACTCTCTGAGGATCTGAAAAACAGACTTGTTGCTCTACATAAAAATGACCTCGGCTAGAAGATTGCCAATACCATAATGCTGAGCTGCAGCACGGAAGTCAAGAACATACAGCGGTTTAACAAGACAAGCTCCACTCAGAGCAGGTTTCTCCATGGTGGAACAAAGAAGCTGAGTGCAAGTGCTCATCCTTAATGAACATTGTAAAGCACAGTATGATCAGGGTTGCGCCTGTTTTCTGGCAAAAAAAGCCCTCACCATCTCGAATCCTCTGCGGACGCGGGGATGCATGTTGGCGAAAACCTTTTCAACCACTTTCGGTGCACCTAACATAAGGAGGTATGCAGATCCGGGGCAGCAAAGTGAGGCGCATTTCGTGCCGACACTCCGACAGGGAGACCTATTGAATGTGGTCTATCTGAACGAAAGTCAAGTGGGGCGGTATTCTTGTAATGGCATAAAATTCTACCTTACAGCAGACACACAAAATAAATGATTTGTCCAGAAAATAAATAATTAAGCAAGAAAACCTGTTAGGGACCACAGGTCCCCGCAAGCTCTTGTTGTATAACTGAAAATTGCATTAAAACCTCAAGCGCCCCAATTTTTAAAAAATTTTTGAAAGGAAAAAATTTTAAAAAACCTTCCAACCTCGTCAACATCTGATTGACTTTTGTGATGTAAAATTATGTAATTTTCACGGACTTTGCAATACTTTTTTTAAACATTTTTTCTTTGCAGCAATATATAAATTTTATTTTATAATTTAAAAAAAAATTTTCGGTTTCCCGCACTCTGTGCCGGTTTCCCGGGGACACCCCCGCCCCAGCACCCCCTCGCGGGGCCCGGGCCGTGGGCCCCTGCCGGGGCCGCGGACACCCCCCGGGGTGTCACGGGGCACACCCGTCCACGCTCCCGGGCCCGTCCTGGGGCGCCTCTGCCCGGCCGGGGGGCACCCGCGCCCCTATGCGCGCGCCCCTTTCACGCCGGGGGTTTAAAAAAGGGCAGGCCCGGTGTTGGTTTTCCACCGGGCACGGTCCCTATTTTAGCCTGCCCCTTTTCCCCCCACATTGCCAAACGTAGTGCCTTGTCCCGGAGAGGAAAGCGTTCTTAAGTGTCTTGTTCTGTTACTGTGTACCGTCCTTTTGCCCTCCGTCCCTTGACCACGAACCTTTCCGCCCGCCTGACCTTCTCCTGTCCCCACTACGACCGCTTCACGATTTTGTACCCGCAACACCCGGCGCCACCGCAAGCCCCTCCCCAGGGGGAGCGCCTGGTAGCCATCCGCCCCCAGCAAGTCCATCCCCCTTGCGGCGGGCTCTGGTGAAAACCGGACCTACTTAGACCCGTTCCCCCGGGGTGGCTTACACATCGCTTTGGTGATCCAGTGGATCCACTACCACAACCGTAACAGTTTTTGATTCGCCATGGATCCCCCAAGGTGCCTTAAAAACCGAGCGACTCCGCCCGAACGCTCACTACCATCGTGGCTCAGCAATCCAAGCAGATCGCGCAGAAGCCGCAACAGCTGAACCAACTGAACTACTATGATGCAGCACTCCGGCCACTAGCACACAAGACGGCGGCCGTGGCTCAAGCTGCAGGCAGTCGTATCCGGGACATCCCGCTGGCCACTAAACTCCCGCTTGTCCATGCCGACGAAGTTTGAGGGGGACTCTAAAAGGCCAGCAGGGGTTCATCACCCAGTGTGCCCCTCCACGTGGGAACTTATGCTGGTCAGTTCCCCGTCCGAGAAGGGTCCAAGGTGGCCTTCGTTGTTCAGTCTCCCTATCCGGAAAAGCCCTGGCCTGGGCGACGCCACTTGGGACCGGGCGATCCTATCACAGCGGGGACCTGGCGACATTCTTGCAGGAGTTCCAGCGGAGTCTTCGAGAGCCTGCCGCGCCTCGTCTGCTGAAACCGCTTTATTAAACCTATACGAGCAGGGGAACTCCTCCGTTGGCGACTACGCCGTGCCATTTCGCACCTTAGGCCTCTGAATTGGCGTGGAATGATGCTGCGTGTGCGGCGCACGTTCAAGAAGGGCCTCTCGCCAGATCAAGGATGCCCTCGCGCCCACCCGACTCCTCCGAGTCATTAAGTGAGCTCATCCATCTGGCTAACCGCAATAGACATCCGTTTCTCGGTAGAGCACAGCAGAGCTCCGCCAGAACACGAGCCAGCTCAAACACGGTCGGGCGGAACCCCGTCTTCGCCGCCAGTGTTTCAGCGTCCTCCGCTGCCTCCCCCCCAGCCACCCTTGGAAGAGGCCAGCAAGTGGAACAGGTAACTGCCTGTCTCCCGCAAGAGCTTGCCCCGACGGCGTGAGGAGAGGTTGTGTCCTCTATGCGGCAGCCCCGAACACTTCCGTAGGGGTTGCCCCCTTCTTCGAAAACGCCCGGGAAACGCACAGCCCTAGGATTTCGTGAGAGGCGTCCCTCGTTGAGTAATTCCCTCTCCACGGCTCATGTTTGCCAGCTCGGTTACGTCCAATTCCGGAGTCTCGTTCCGAGTTGTCGGCCTTCCTGGATTCCCGGATCGGCTGGGACTTTATGGATGCTTCGTTGGTGACCCAAGTTATCGTCTCCGCGGTGGTCCCCGCCTAGACCAACCCTTGTCATCTCCTCCGTCAGTGGTGATCTATTAAGCGACTCCATCCACTTCCGGACTGAACCCGTGTCCTACAAAATAGGAGCCCGGCACAGGGAAAGGATCACGTTCTTTTCGTGTTACCACCCACCCCCTTCTTTCCTTCGGCTGTTCTAAACTAACCAAAAAACTGGGAAACACTATTACTCTGGGGCTATCCTGGCTACAAGCGACACCCCCTATGCTGGATTGGCTAGACGGGTGAAGTTCTGCGTTGAGGGCCCGGAACTGCCAGTCTCGTTGTCTTCGGCACCCCGCCGGGTGCGCCCCAGTCTTCCCAGTCCTCCTCCCAGCCACTTACCTGGTATACCGCACAAACCTTATTCAGGACTTCTCAAGATGTTTTTTTTCCGAGAGGCAAGCTGAGACACTTTCCCCTCCTCATTTCGCCCATGACACCGATTGCCTGCCCCATAGACCTGCCTACCCGGTCCAGTCCTCCGCCCGGGTAGGTCTACCCGCTCTCCGTACCTCCGAAACTCGGGCTATGTCGGCCCTTGTAGAAAGAAAATCTACGAAAGGTTATCATCCGCAAATCTACTTCCTCCGGCGGGTATCAAGGCCGGATTTTTCTTTGGTGGGGAAGAAAGATGGCCCCTGGAGACCCGGCATTGACTACCGATGGTCAAATAAGATCACCATCAAAACCGGTACCCTCTGCCGTTTAATACCGGAACTCTTTGGACCCGTCTCCGGGGGCCAAGGTCTTTTCCCCAACTTGGACTTGCGGGGAGCATAATTAATCTCATCCGGATCCAGGGAAGGCGAACGAGTGGAAGACGCCTCAATACGCGTGATGGGCACATTTTATGAGTTTGGTAATTGCCCTTCGGCATATGCA
This sequence comes from Phyllomedusa bahiana, assembly GCA_025379985.1. NCBI lineage: Eukaryota > Metazoa > Chordata > Amphibia > Anura > Hylidae > Phyllomedusa > Phyllomedusa bahiana. Next base: position 105,793 of record JAODAL010003042.1, read on the forward strand.
ACGCTCCGGCCGTCTTCCAGGAAGTTGTCAATGACATTTTCAAGACCTCCTATAAATGCCTGTGTTAGTGGTCTACATAGATACATCCTGGTATTCTCACCCCCGATCATGGATCCCACCATTACATGTGCGCCATGTCCTGAGACGCCTTCGTGAGAACCATCTATATGCTAAACTGGAAAAAGTGCCTATTTCCAACCAGTCCAGCCTCCCTTTCTTGGATACATAATCTCTGATGTACGGGTCTGCGATGGAACCCCACCAAACTCTCTCTGCCGTCCTCCAGTTGCCCCGACCTGTTGGCCCCTCGGGCTATACAACGTTTTTCCTCCTGGGTTTTCGCAAATTATTACCGCCAATCATCCGCCTTTTCAACGTTGGTAGCACCATTGTGGCCCCTTACAAAGAAACATATGCCAACCCAAACTGTGGCCTCACCGTTCCCGCCGAAGAAGGCCTTTTTTCCCAAGCTAAAGGCCGCATTCGCATCCGCACCGTGTTATCCCGGCCAGTTACCGAGAAACCCTTCTTTCAGGAAAGTGGACCCGCCTCTTCCGTAGGAGCCGGAGCACTGCTCACCCAAAAGGGTCCCAAGGCAAGACTCGGACCTGAGCGGTTCTTTTCCAGGACCTTCTCACCAGAGAGAGAAACTATACCATCTGGGATCGGGAACTTTTAGTAGCCATTAAGCTTGCCTAGAAGAATGGCAGGCCGACCCATCCTGAGGAGGGTGCTCGCTTTCCCCGTGAATATCTTTCCTGACCCACACAAGAAACCTCCTCTATCTCCAGACAGCAACGCACGTCTGAATCCTCGTCAAAGCGAGATGGGTCCCTGTTCTTTGCCCGCTTCAACTACATCCAATTCCACTTTCGACCCGGCTAGAGAAAAACCTAAGGCCGATGCCTTTCCCGTAGCTCCTCCGATGTTAGTGGGGAGGAAGAGGTCGGCCCCACAACATATTGTACCCCAGAACGTCTTGATGTCTGTGTCTCCCGCTAAGCCTCCATGGGGTACCCCCAGGAAGACGTATGTGCGCCCTGCGCCCGGTTGAGGGTCCTGAAATGGGGTCACTGTTTCCCGCATAGCCGGGCACGCCTGGGGTTCGCAGGTCTTGTTCGTTGATGTTTCCCGGATCTACTGGTGGCCTGGTCTCGTTAACGATGTAAAGGATTGTGGGGGCCCTGCACCACCTGTGCCCAGCAATAAGTCACCTCTCCGCCAAAGACCTGCGGGACTACTCCAACCTCTGCCGGTGCCTAGCTGTCCTTGGAGCCATATTGCCATGGACTTCATTACTACATTTACCGCCCTCATGGAAGGTAATTACGGTCATTTGGGTAGTCACTGACCGTTTTTTTTCCAAGATGGGCTCCATTTTGTTCCCTTGCCGGGCCTTCCTTCTGGCCCTCGGGCTCGCCAATATTGTTTTTGAACACATTTTCCGTTTCCCCTGGCCATGGGCTCCCCTTAAACATAGTCCTCACATGACCGGGGAGTCCAGTTTCGTCTCGAGATTATGTGGCGAGGCCACTGCTCGCTACCCGCGCAAAGTGGAACGGACTCTCCTCTCGGACTCACCCACAATCCAATGGGCCAAGTGGAAGGGTGAATCAGGTCCAAGGTATTATCTCCCGCCACTTCACTCTGCCAAACAAGATGATTGGTCCGTCTACTATACCTTGGGCGAATTTTTCATAAATAATTCCCCTGGGCTCTGATTCCGCTGGGGGCATCCCCCTTCTCCATTGCTTTTGGTCGGCATCCCCCGCCCACCCCTTCCTCTGCCCTCTGCTCTGCCTCCTCCGATGTACCCCCCCACCCTGCTGTGGACAGTCTGGTCCTTGACCTATCCACGTCTGGAGGAACATAACGCCAGTCCCCTGCTTCGGCCCGGCCCGCATGAAGAAACCCAAGCGACAAAAAAAAGAAGACCCCCTCCGTCCTTTGTCCCCGGGGATAAGGTGTTGCCGGTCCTAGCAAGTATAAATCCGTTTTAAAGTCCCAGCTACACGAAGCGGTCCCCGTTTTTTAAGGCTTTCCCTTTGAAGTCCTCAGGCGCATTAACCTGTGGCTACAAGCTACCGGCTCCCTCCGACCCATGCGCATCCTAACTCCTTCCATGTCTCCCACTGAAGCCGGTCACCTTAAACAACGCCCTTGAGGGATTTCTCTCGTCCGTGGTTCCCCCTCCCCGTAGCTGATCCACCAATATTTTTGCCAGTCAAAGAGAGATTTTGGCCACTAAGACGTTTTCGGGGAAGAACGATTTTTTTTGGTGGACTGGAAGGGGTTTGGGCCAAGGAGAGGTCGTGGGGAGCCGGAGGAAAACTCCTGGATAGGGGCCTCTTGGATCTATGTTTATGCGGGCCGAAAGAGGGGAGCCTAAGGGGGGGGTACTGTTGCGGAGTGTCCCTGCGACCCTCACCATTGTCCGGTCGCGGCACACCCGCAACGCCGCAGCACCTCCTCTGCGGCCGGTGCCAGCGCCCCGAGAGCTCGGCCGCGGACCCACCCCCCCGGCGTGTCTGACGGAACACTTACCCGTCCACGCTCCTGTCCCCGTCCTGGCGCGCGCCTCCGCCTGCTGCCGGCCGGTGCACCGCGAGCGATCCACTAGAGGCGCGCGCGCGGCACTGCCGGGAAATTTAAAGGTACAGTCGCCGGTGATTGGTTTTCATCCAACTCGGGCACGGTCCCTATTTTAAGCCCTGCCTCTTCCCCAGCACATTGCCGAATCCGATAGTGCCTTGTGCCTGGAGAGGAAGCGTTCTAAGTGTCTTGTCCGTTACTCGTTACCGTACCTTCTGGCCTCCGGCCCTTGACGCACGAAACCTTTGCCCCTGTCCTGACCTTCTGCCTGGTCCCCGACTACGAGCCTGCTTCACGTTTTTTTGTAACCACTGCCACACCTCGGCTGCCACCCGCAAGCAGTCACGTCAGGGGTAGCGACCTGGTAGCCCATCCGCCTGGCAGCAAGTCCAGTCCCGCTTTGCGGCGGCCGGTGAAACCGGAACCCTACTTAGATTATCCGTTCTCCCCCTGCCGTGGCTTACATCATCGCTTGTGGTGATCCAGTGGATCCACAACCACATCCGTAACAATATATATATATATATATTAAAATATAAATATACTATATACAAATAAAACATCTATATATATATATTGTCATTTAATGTTATTGTAAAAAAATGTATTAATACGTTGATTTAATTTTTTTTCCAGCACATGGCTATGTTGGTTTATTAAGTAGTTCATTTTGTTTGACAATGCATTTTATTCTTCATTTCATACTGTGTAATGTATTTCCGACACGAAATCTGTTCCGTAATTACAATTGCAAAATACGTGGCCACCTTTGTGACACATATTTGCAATGTATTACGGAATGGATATCGGTCGGAAATACATTACACAGTAGAAGATGAAGAATAAAATGCATTTGTCAAACAAATGAACTACTTAATAAACCAACATAGCCAAGTGCTGGAAAAATTAAATCACTTTGCGCGCCAACATAAATGAGGCGCAGCTTTCACTTTAGATTGGGCGAAAACGGGCGCTCTGACGCGCCGATCTTCATACATGTCGCCCTGTGTTTCAAAATAGACTTATGAGTGCTGCCAGCATTGCTGCAGAGGTTAAAAGGGTGGGGGTTAGTCTGTCAGTGCTCAGACCATCCAGAGCACGCTGCATCACCTTGGTCTTCTTGGATGTCGTCCCCAAAGTAAGAACTCTTTTACAGATGATGCAAAAGAAAGCCCACAGTTTGCTGAAGATAAACAGGCTAAGGCTATGTCTACACTGCAGTGGACAAAAAACGACCTGAAAACCAAATCCTGAAAACTTATAAAACTGATTTTTTTTGTCCACTGCCTGTCAAAAGATACTGAAAAAATGTTAGTTTTTTGGCACTTTTTGTGGGTTTTTTTTTTTGCACATTTTTTTGGCGCGCTTTTTTTTTTTTTTTGCAGAGATGCACATCAATAGATTTGCTATGTATTTCTGCAAAAAACATGGCAAAAAACACTGGTACTTTACATAGGCTTCAATAGAAAATTTTCTGCCCTGCTCTGGCATTTTTTACAACATGTTTCAAAAAACAACCAGCAAATAAAACGAGCAGAAAAAAGGCATTCTGTGGAGACAATAGGACATTTTTACTACAGAAGTCTATGTAACCTCTTTTCAGTCTTTTTTCAGCGTTTTTAGAAAACAAAAAACGCTGGAAAAACTGACATTTTTCTGTGCTGTGTAGACAAAGCCTAAAAACTATGGATTACTGGAACCAAGTGCTATGGTCTGATATGTGCAGATGGTGTCAAAACATGTATGAAGGCAACCAGGTGAGGAGTACAAAGACAAGTGTGTCTTGTCTACAGTCAGTCATGGTGGTAGATGTGTCATGGTTTAGGGCTGCATGAGTGCTGCCGGTTGTGGGAAGCTACAGTTTATTGAGGGAGCCATGAATGCCAACATGTCCTGTGACATACTGAAGCAGAGCATGATCTTCTCCTTCAGAAACTGGGTTACATGACAATTTTTAAACATGATAACGACCCCAAACATACATCCAAGATGACAACTGCCTTGCTAAATAAAATGAGGGTAAAGGTGCTGGACTGGCCTAGCATGTCTCCAGACCTAAACCCTATTGAGCATCTGTGGTGTATCCTCGAATGGAAGGTGGAGGAGCACAAGGTCTCTAACATATCCAACAGCTCAGTGATGTTGTGATGGAAGAGTGGAAAAGGATTCCATTGGAAACCTGTGAACTCTAGTGAACTCCATGCCCAAGAGAGTGTTGGAAATTAATGGTGGTCACACAAAATATTGACACTTTGGACACAATTTCTCCATTTTAACTTATGGGTGTATTCACTTTTGCTAACAACGCTTTAGACATTGATGGCTGTATGTTGAGTTATTTTGAGGGCACACCAAATTTACCCTATACAATGACTAGTTTACACTGTATCAAAGTGTCTCATCTTCAGTATTGTCCCATGAAAAGATATAATACAATATTCACAAAAATGTGAGGGGTGTACTCACTTTTGTGGGATACTAATTTAAAAATTTTTTGCAGCCTCCAGAAAGGTAAATTCTCAGGAGCACATGATAGGGATACAGGGCCTTAAACACATGCATGTGGAGCAGTTCGTCTTTTAATGTCAGTCACTGGGCACCTTAAGTATACATCAACAGCCCAAGAAACTAATGAACAGTAAACCGACCATTGGCTGTCGATGTGTAATGCAACTACCCCATGATCCCTTCATCTTTAGGTCAAGGAACCAATGTAGTTCAGCTCCCAAAAAGAGAAGTTTGTGTAATCAGTGATACCTCGCTGGACTTAAGTGCCAGACCCTGCTTCTCTGGTGCCCTCTTCATGAGCCAGCAACCATGATAGATGTTCACAGGGTTAGTGTCTACGTTTGCTGTATGAAGTAGTTCTGTGCCTCTATGCCTGGGGGTTCTGTTTTAATTTTTTTTTATTTAGGAAAAAATGTCTGTATTATATGAGGGGTTCTTTGTATCTGGGGAGTCTATATTAGGGGGGCTGTATTATATTAGATGCGGGCTGTGTCTGGAAGCCATTGGGTGGCTGTTTGGGTGGCTGTATTATATAAGGAATGTTCTGTGTCGTATTATATTGGGTTGCTATGTCAGTGGGGTTGTATTATATTAGGGGTGGGCTGTGTCTAGGTTGGCTGCATATTGGGCTGTGTCGGGAGGGGTGGTCTGTATTGGGAGGGATGTGTCGGGGGGCATTATTAAATAGGGAAGGTGTGTCCAGCGGTCTTTATTGTATTGAGGACAGATGTGTTTTGGGGTTTGTATTACATTGGCAGGCTGCATCTAGGGATCTGAATTATATTGGGGATAGCTGTATGTAGGGGTTTGTATTGGGGGTCTGTGCCTTCAATTATGCATTAGTTTGGAAGCGCAGCATCTGGGGGTCTTTGTTATATAGCAAGGGGCTGCATTTGGGGGTTTGTATTATATTAGGAGACTGCACCTGTTGTCTATATTACATTGGGTGGAGGCTGTATCTGGGATGTCTGTACCACATTGGGATAGCTGCAGCAAGGGGGTCTGTGTTATACTGGAGCAGTTGAACCTAGACATCTGTACTATACTGGAGGGGCTGCACCTGGGCGGTGTATTGTATCACATTATAAGTTAATAGAGGCCATTGTAAGAGGAGTGTTCCTACAATAGATAGTTAGATGGTAACATAAATATGTCAAAAACAGTTTTGCTATTTTCTCAAAGACAACTAATGCCATATATTTCCTAACTACTATTCAAACTTGAAAGCTTATTCTAAAACATAACTTTTAATGGCCAATATTAAGAGACTATATAACTCATTAAAATGATATAGGCAGTATGTTCTTACTGGGAGAATGTTAATCATTTGTTAGAGGAAGTGTGGAATAAGTTTGCAATGCACCAACCTCATTAGCTAAATTTGCCTAGGCCTAGGGCAGTATGTTAGGGGCTACACAGATACCAGTCCTCTCATGAGCTAACCTCCTAGCATGCTAAGCTAATTATCATAATAAATATCCTAGGTACAGATCCTGCTTGAAGATTAGGCAGGCTGATATTAGCGAAACATAAACCTAAACCCTCTTGCACACGTCTCTACACTATAATAGCAATTAGAGCAGGCTGCCTATTCTTAGAATGAATAATGCTGCCCCCAACATGTTTCGACACAGCAGTGGCATCCTCAAGGTTTTATGAGGCAAAAGCACAGTACTATGTGAGTAGCAGCTATTTAACAGTTCCCAATTAGTGTGCTGAGCCTTTGAACCAATCATAGATGTGCTCTAAAGTCACACCCATAGGTTTTGATTGACAGATATGGACACCTATAGGCATACATGCCAACTCTCCCGTTTTTGGCGGGGGGGGTCCCGCTATTAGGGGTCCCCTCCCGCCCTCCCGGGGGAGTTGGCATTCCTCCCGCCGCCACCAGGCGGTGGGGGCTCTTTAAATAACTGGCCGTGGCGACAGAGTAGCGCTAGTGCGCTACTCTGGCGCCGCCGGGCCGCTCCTACAGGCGGGTGAAGCGGCCGCTGCGCACGCTTCACCCGCCCGGAGTCTCGCTGTGCAGGGAGGAGGCAGGAGGGATCGTTCCTCTCCTCCCTCCTCCCCCTGTATGTCCGGCGCCGGTGTGTGCGCCGCACATACAGGTCAGCGGCGCAGGGGAAGTGACGCGCGGCTGCAGGGGAGTGACGCGCGGCTGCTCTCACTACCCCTGCGCCGCTGAGGAGATCGTCCGGAGCGGCCGTGCGGCAGGAGCCTGGTGAGGTAAGTGGGTTTTATTATTTTATTTTTATTAGCTATATGGGGGGCTCTGCCTGGCAACAATGGGGGCACTACCTGGCAACAAGGGGGGCACTCCCTGGCAACTAGGGTGGCATCTACCTGGCAACAGAGGGGGCATCTACCTGGCAACAGAGGGGCACTACCTGGCAACAGAGGGGGGCACTACCTGGCAACAATGGGGGCACTACCTGGCAACAATGGGGGCACTACCTGGCAACAATGGGGACATCTACCTGGCAACAGAGGGGACATCTACCTGGCAACAGTGGGGCACTACCTGGCAACAGTGGGGGCACTACCTGGCAAACAATGGGGGCACCTACTAGGCGAAAAATCGGGGCACAAACCAGGCTAACAAAGGGGGGCACCTACCTGGCTAACAAAGGGGGGCATCTACCTGGCTACAGAGGGGGCATCTACTTGGCTACAAGGGGGCATCTACCTGCCTGTAAGGGGCACTACCTGCTTATGGTGGGTTACTACCTGGCTTTCTTCCAAAGCCGTTATGCAGTTAGGTGGAGTGGGTGTGGCTTTTTGAAGGGGCGTGGCATACAGACACGATGGGCGTGTCCATGCACATTTTTGCCACGGCGCGCTACGAGCGATGCCCACTTAGATCTCCTGCTTTTTCATTTTCAAAAGTTGGCAACTATGCCTATATGGGATATGAGGTGTGTGCCATCATGGGCAGGGCCGCCATAAAGGGGGTACAGCCGGTACTCCTGTATGGGGCCCGGTGGAATAAGGGGGCCCGCTGCGAGCAGGCTCCCTTATTCCTCATGTCAGAGCGGGGCCCGTCGCTCCCCGGGGCCCGGACCGATCCGCTTCTGAACGCCGGGCCCCCCGTTCCCCCCCCCGGGGGCCAGAGGGGCCCGGCCCCGGATTGGGGACTAATGTCCCCGACTCCGGGGCTTTTGGGGTTAGCGGGCACAGCGCCCCAGCGCTGCGCTCCGCTGATCCCCTGGGAGGTGAAGGTGTTAGGCCCCCAGCCCGCCAAGCGCCGGCCCCCCCTGTGACGTAGGCGGGGGTGATGCACTTCACCCCGCCGCTATACCCGGGGGGCAGGAAGGGGGGGGAGCGCCCGGGGGCGGCCAAGAAGAGGCTCGGTAAGTGTTTTTTTTTTTTTTTTTAATATATATAAGAAAGCGGGCACTGACTGTGCCTAAAGGGGGGGCCCCGACTCCTATCTAAAGGGGGCCCTGACCATTAAGGGGGCCCTGATTTCTAAAGGGGGCCCCACTCCTATTAAAGGGGGCCCCGACTCCTACCCAAAGGGGCCTGTCCTATCTAAAGGGGCCCTGACTCCATCTAAAGGGGGCCTGTTTTAGCTAAAGGGGGGCCCTGCTTATCTAAATGGGGCCTGATCTACCCAAAGGGGGCCCCGACCCCACCTAAAGGGGGCCCTGACTCATATTAAAAAAAAGGGGGCCCCGACTTATCTAAAGGGGCCCCGATCTATCTAAGGGGGGCCCCGACTCCCTAAAGGGGGCCCTGACTCCTACTAAAGGGGGGCCCCGACCCATCTAAGGGGGCCCGTTCTCTATCTAAAGGGGCCGTGACTAATCTAAAGGGGCCCGACTCCTTCTAAAGGGGGCCCGACCCCATATCAAGGGGGGGGCCCCGACTCCTACCAAAAGGGGGCCCTGCTCCCCCAAAAGGGGGGGTTGTCCCATCTAAAGGGGGCCCTGACTCATCAAAGGGGGCCCCCATTATCTAAAGGGGGGCCCCGACACCCACCTAAAGGGGGCCCCTGACTCCCTTTTAAAGGGGGACGGATTCCTATTAAAGGGGGCCCTGATTCTTATTAAAGGGGGGCCCCCCTCCCACCTAAAGGGGCCCCCATCTGCCCAAAGGGGGGCCCTGCCCGTCAAAGGGGGCCCTGATCCCGCTAAAAGGGGGCCTGATTTCCCATTAAGGGGGCCTTGACTCCTACCTAAAAGGGGGCCCCACCTACCTAAAAGGGGGCCCCGTCTCTATCTAAAAGGGGGCCCTGACTCTTCTAAAGGGGGCCCTGATCCCACCTAAAGGGGGCCCTGATCCCACTAAAGGGGGGCCCCGCCCCCTATCTAAAGGGAGCCCTGACCTTATTAAAGGGGGGCCCTGAATCCTACCCAAAAGGGGGGCCCGACTCCTGCTAAAGGGGGCCCTGCTCCCTTCAAAGGGGGCCCTGACTCTATCTAAAGGGGGCCCTGTCTCTATCTAAAGGGGGCCCTGACTCTTCAAAGGGACCCGACTCTTACTAAAGGGGGCCCGATCCCACCCCAAAGGGGGCCCTACTCTGTCTAAAGGGGGGGCCCCACCCTATCAAAGGGGCCCCGACTCCATTAAAGGGGGGCCCCCTCTTAGCTAAAGGGGGCCCTGACTCTATTATAGGGGCCCTGATCCTTCAAAGGGGCCTGATCTACCTAAAGGGGGGGCCGAATCCCATCTAAAGGGGGGCCCTAACTCCTACCCCAAAGGGGGCCCTGATCCCATTAAAGGGGGCCCTGATCCCTCTAAAGGGGGCCCTTACCCCGTTAAAGGGGGCCCCCACTCCATTAAAGGGGGGCCCCGACTCCCACTTAAAGGGGGCCCCCGACTCCTATCTAAAGGGGGGCCCCCAACTCCTACCTAAAAAAAGGGGGCCCGCTCTACTAAAGGGGGGGCCCCATCCATTAAAGGGGGCTTATCCTGTTGAAGGGGGGCCCTGACTCCCTCTAAAGGGGGCCCTGATCCCTACCAAAGGGGGGCCCCTTGACCCTACCAAAGGGGGCCTGACCCTACCTAAAGGGGGCCCCGACACCCACCTAAAAGGGGGGGGCCCCGAACCCCATCTAAAGGGGGCCCCGTCTCTAGCTAAAGGGGCCCCCGACTTATCTATAGGGGGCCCTACTCTTCTAAAAGGGGGGCCCGTCATACCTAAAGGGGGCCCTGACTCCTATCTAAAGGGGGCCCCAACTCCTCCTAAAGGGGCCCTGAAACCTAAAAGGGGGCCCGACTCCATCTAAAGGGGGCCCCGTCTTAGCTAAAGGGGGCCGACTCTATTATAGGGGGCCCTGACTCCTATCTAAAGGGGGGGCCCCGACCCCACCCAAAGGGGGCCCTGACTCCCGTTAAAGGGGGGGCCCGACTCGTACTAAGGGGGCCCTGACCCCTTAAAGGGGGGCCCGTTTATTAAATGGGGCCCTGACTCATCAAAAAAGGGGGCCCCCGATCCCTTTTTAAAGGGGGGCCCCGATCCTACCAAAGGGGGCCCCGAATCCCCCCCTAAAGGGGGGGCCCCGACTCCTCCTAAAGGGGGGCCCCGAACCTATCTAAAGGGGGCCCCGTCTTACTAAAGGGGGCCCGACCCCCAAACCCAAAGGGGGGGACCCGATCCTATCTAAAGGGGGCCGTTCTAGCTAAAAGGGGGGCCCCGACTCTATCTATAGGGGGCCCTGATTTCCCACCTAAAGGGGGGGCCCGACTCCCATCAAAGGGGGCCCAAATCCCACTAAAGGGGGCCTGACTCTACCAAAGCGGGGGCCTTTTCCTGTCTAAAGGGGGCCCTGCTCCTCTAAAAAGGGGCCCTGACCCCACCTAAAGGGGCCCTGACCCCTACCCAAAGGGGGCCTGATCCCACCCAAAGGGGGCCTGACCCTACCTAACCGGGCCCTGATTATAAAATAGGGGGGCCCCTGATTTTTTTAAACAAAAAAAAGGCCCTGACTTACTTAAACAAAAGAGGGCCCCTGGTTTTAACCAAACTAAAAGGTGGCCTGAGTTCACAACCCAAAAGGGGGCCCCTGACTACCCAAAAAGCTAAAGGGGGCCCTAATTCCCTAAAAAACTAAATACCTAAGGCACACTAGCTAAAGGCCCCGTTTCCTCCCACACTTGCAAAAGGGGCTCCTAACTCCCTGTATATAGCTAAAGGGGCCGTTTAACTACCGGGGAGCTATTTACCTCCCACGTGGTAGGTCCCACCACCGACCTGGGCCGGCCTACAACTTATCCAGGGGGGTCTACCTCCCTAAAAGGGCCCTGTCAAATTGCCCTGCCTTTTTGCCAATACCTGGGTCTTGTCTCCAAATCTGGTAAATAAAAATTGGGACAGCACCCATAGCTGTAGCATTACCCCCTTTGGGGGAATGCCCTCTAGTTAGGGTTTTTGTCCCGCCCTTCCCCCCCGGGGTTTGTACGGGTGGAATATAAAGGTGCTGGAAAATTGGGTTTAAGTTTTTGTGTGAAATTTTTGCAGGGATGATGGTGGGGGGGACAAGTCCCCAGGGCGGTTGGTTTTGGAAGCAGAAAGAGAAGGGAAAAAAGAACTATAAAGAGAAGAAAGATCAAAGATAGGACGTCTCCGGTGAGTCCTGATTTCGGGGTTTTTTTACTTCTTAACGGATCATGTTTATTCCTGTAATGAAATGTGCCCCGAGTTTTTTGTAAATTTCACTAGTGGTCTCCATATGGGGGTGTTATATCGGCGTTAGAAATGTGGCAGGAAAATGTAGGGTAAGTGGTCCCTGATTGTAAGAGTGGGGGGACCCCGACCCCTGTGATAATTTCATTTTTCCTTTTCTTGCTGGTGTTTATTTTTAGAAGGTGGTGGGTGCGTGCCCAGGGAAACTGGAGGGGGATATTGTAGTGGGTGGGGGGGGGAATTGTATTTTAGGGGAGGGGGTATTGTATGTGGTGGGGGGGGATATTTGATGGGGGGGGGGGGATTAGAGATTGTATATGGGGGGGGGGGATATTGTATGGGGTGGAGGGGGATATTGTTAGGGTGGAGGGGGAAATTGATGTGGGTGGTGGGGGGGATAGGATGGAGCTACTTACCATGTGTTTGATATGTTGATGACGGGGTTGAGCAGACAATATTGACCCCTTTGGTTATAGTACTATACCATATTTTTCATACTGTATTTTTGGGTAAAATGGGTGATTTTTCCTTTAAAGGGGAAAGCGTGTAGAAGCGAAAGGGCCATCGCCCTGTTAACTATGGTATCCGTGTTTGTCCCTCAATGGGTTTTGCCGCAAAAAAGGACTTTTAAGGAAGTGGTGAGTGCCGTGATTTCCATTCTTTATCCCTTTCGATTTGTTTATGTCAATCTTTTTTACGAGCACCACAGAGTCATTATAAATAAAAAAGGTTCTTGTGATCACTGAATGGAGAATAGTGGGGAGCAGCAGTCCCGGATGTGATACCCTTTTGCAATATTTTTATTTATAGTTATTTTTTTTTAGCAATATGATTTTCAATTTGCAGTTTTTGCCCGATTAAGGTTCAATTTTGGGTAGAACGTGAAATTCAGTGGGCCCTTTATATTACTTACTTGTTTTGAGTATTAAATATTTTTAAAACTACAGTATCTCACAGAATAAGGGAACCGCATGGTTTATATTGTCGTAGTTGTACGTCCCAGCAAGGGAGGCATAATCTACAGTATGTGACAGGTTCCCTTTAAAGTTGGAATCACACATTTAGTTTTTCTTTCCTTACGGTTTTGATGCAGTTCTTTGAGGCAAAGTGTGTTCTTTTTAAAAGTTTTTTTATGTCCCCCTTCCCCTTTCAAAACCCCCTCCCTTTCTTTGACCCGAAAACTATATCAAAACCTGCATATGATTCCAGCCTAACGGTATGTTCACACAGCGTGTTTTAACCACAGGACACTCTCCAATTCAGTGTGGCTAATCTGTGTTCTGCTAATTTTTTTTTATTTATGTGGATATCAAATCTGCATTTGTAAAAAATATGCACTCCAGTTCACAAAGTGTAGTACAGCCTGTATTCCCATTAAAAACAATGTAATGTGCTACACACAGAGGGCCTTATCCATGAAAACTGTCTAGCAGTAAGACTATCTTTGTTGTCCATAGGAACCAATCAGGGACCAGCTTTTATTTTTTCCAGAGAACTATATGAAATTAAAGCTGAGTTCTGCTTGGTTTCTATGGGCAACAAACACAGTCCTACGGCGAGATAGTTTTCATGCGTATTCTAACATATGCATGTATCAGAATACACATGAACATTATATCATGTGAACAAAGCCTAAAATGTATCAAGAATGTTGCACCTTGTAGTTTTATATAGTTAGAATATGTAGCTAGTGTATAAGACCAACTATTGTCCCTGCTGATCTCCCAGAGGCAAATTTACATTTGATGTTGCAGCACTGAATACATTTTAATTGGAGCACACTTTAGGCCTGGTTCACACATGTGTCGGAGGTTTGGTTTAGAACTCCTGTCGCATGTTCCGTTGGGAACATGCGACGGACACCACAGCATAAACCCAACAGATCCATTGTAATTAATAGGGTTTCATTTTCACCTCTGCATCGAAGATTCTGAATCTCCTAAACAGAAGTGAAACAAGCCATACAAGGGGTGCATTCAGTTACAGTGCCTAAGGGAGCATGAGAAGCAAATACAATGAGAAGCAAATACAGACCTGGAATATGGCTATGCCAAGGACTCTATGGAGTCCCCTTGTCCTCATCCTTTCAGGGTGCTTTCACATGGTGCGGTTTTGGTGCGTTTTTTTCACTTCCAGCAAAGAACCGCAATGAAAGCATCTTGATTACATGGCATGTTTCAGGTCAACAGAATGGTTCACAAACTGTCTGCCATTTATAATGATTTATTTGTATTAATGGTCTGGCAGTTTCTTAATTGACCTAATTGTGTTTTCCATTGCGTTAAACTTGCATTTATTGTGCATTTAAAAACTCACATCTATTTGTCGTTATCAATGAAGCAGCTAAGGTGAACAAACATTTCAGAAATAAAGTACTAGAGTGAAAAGTCTTTATTGCTCAAGCATTTATGTGAGTTTGTAACAAAGTTTGTCAGTTCAAGTGCAAATAGAAAAGTGTAAAAACCAAAATGTGTAAACATACTTTATTTGTTGAGGCATATAGCCAACTGGTCTGTTTGGATTTTTGGTGTGGACAGATATTTCTTTCCAATACAGAATCTGCCCCTTTTGGAGTCTGGAAATGTAAGGTCTGTTGCATTATGACAACCAATTTTGTCTGGTCTTCTAGGATGGATTATTGTTAGAGATGGGCGAATTTCCCGAAATTCGTTTTGTTCACTTCGCCGAATTTCTCTGCATAAAATAACTTCGTTCCGATTTAGTTCGGCATGAATCACGTTAAAAAACAGTTATTTCCAGGCTACACAGAGCCTGCAGGGTGCTGTAGAACGTTGTGCCATGCTTAAATATGCAGAGGGAGCTTGGTTTGGTCTTCATACAATGTTGTGTTTTAGTATGACACGCAGATGACTGCTGCCGCTCTTAGAATCGCTTCACTATAAAATTCCCTGGGCACTTAAGAGGGCAAAAAATGACCAAAAACTGAAGGGGATTTTGCCTGATAAAGTCATGCCAGAGAAAGCTGGAAAAAACGAGCTGAGAGCTCAGGTGCAACATTAGTGACAGAGTATGGAGGTGACGGCGGGCAGCACAGCAGCATGAGGTCAGACAGTGGCACAATGACATTCTGGAGGTGGCAAAAACCAGGATTAGGCCACAGAGTGGCACAATGACACAGTGTGGAGGAGACGGCAGCAGCAGCATGAGGTCAGACAGTGGCACAATGACAGAGTTTTGAGGTCCGACATCAGCCACAGCAGCAGCTGAGGTCAGACGTGGCACAATGACACAGTGTGGAGGTCACGGCAGCAGCCACAGCAGCAGCATGAGGTTCAGACAGTGGCACATGAAACAGTGTGGAGGTCACGGCAGCAGCCACAGCAGCAGCTTGAGGTCAGACAGTGGCACAATGACATTCTGGAGGTGGCAAAAACAGGAGTAGGCCACAGAGTGGGACAATGACACAGTGTGTAGGTCACGGGCGCAGCCACAGCAGCAGCATGAGGTCAGAAAAGGGGCACAATGACACGTGTGTAGGTCACGGCAGCAGCCAAAGCAGCAGCATGAGGTCAGACAGTAGCACAATGACAGAGTGTGGAGGTCCCGGCAGCAGCCACAGCCAGCATGAGGTCAGGCAGTGGCACATGACATTCTGGAGGTGGCAAAAACAGGGTAGGCCACAAAGTGGGATAATGACACAGTGTGGAGGTCACGGCAGTTTGCCCCCAGCAGCAGCATGAGGTCACGCGAGTGGACAATGACATTCTGGAGGTGGCAAAAACAGGAGTAGGCCACGGGTGGGACAATGACACAGTGTTGAGGTCACGGCAGCAGCCACAGCAGCAGCATGAGGTCAGATAGTGGCACAATGACAGAGTGTGGAGGTCACGGCAGCAGCTACAGCAGCAGCATGAGATCAGGCAGTGGCACAATGACATTCTGGAGATGGCAAAAACAGGAGTAGGCCACAGAGTGGGACAATGACACAGTGTGGAGGTCCGGCAGCAGCCACAGCAGCAGCATGAGGTCAGACAGGGGCACAGGGACAACAGTGTGTAGGTCACGGCCAGCAGCCACAGCAGCGCATGAGGTCAGACAGTGGCACAATGACACAGTGTTTTAGGTCACGGGCAGCAGCCACAGCAGCAGCATGAGGTCAGGCAGTGGCCAATCGCATTTGGAGGTGGCAAAAAACAGGAGTAGGCCACAGAGTGGGACAAAGCCCACAGTGTGGAGGTCACGGCAGCAGCCACAGCAGAAAACATGAGGTCAGACAGTGGCACAAGGGACACAGTTTTGTAGGTCAACCGGCAGCAGCCACAGCAGCAGCATGAGGTCAGACAGTGGGCACAATTACACAGTGTGTAGGTCACTGCTGAATCCACAGCAGCAGCATGAGGTCAGGCAGTGGCACTATCACATTCTGGAGGTGGCAAAAACAGGAGTAGGCCACAGAGTGGGACAATGACACAGTGTGGTGGTCACGGCAGCAGCCACAGCAGCAGCATGAGGTCAGACAGTGGCACAATGACAAAGTGTGGAGGTCACGGCAGCAGCCACAGCAGCAGCATGAGGTCAGGCAGTGGCACAATCACATTCTGGAGGGGGCAAAACAGGAGTAGGCCACAGAGTGGGAAATGACACAGTGTGGAGGTCACGGCAGCAGCCACAGCAGCATCATGAGGTTAGACAGTGGCACAATGACACAGTGTGTAGGTCACGGCAGCAGCAGCATGAGGTCAGACAGTGGCACAATGACATTCTGGGGGGTGGCAAAACAGTAGTAGGCCACAGAGTGGGAAACCAATGACAGAGAGTGGGGGTGACGGTGGCAGCAAGCATGAGGTCAGAAGTGGCACAAGGGGACATTCTGGAGGTGGCAAAAACAGGAATAGGCCACAGAGTGGCCATTGCCCAACAGTGTCTAGGTCTCGGCAGCAGCCACAGCAGCAGCATGAGGTCAGACAGTGGCACAATCCACATTCTGGAGGTGGCAAAAACTGGAGAAAGGCCACAGAGTGGCACAATGACAGAGAGTGGAGGGGGACGGCAGAAGGAGCAACAGCATGAGGTCAGAGAGTGGCACAATGACACGTGTGGAGGTCACAGCAGCAGCCACTAGTAGCACCCATGAGGTCAGACAGTGGCACAATGACAAAGTGTGGAGGTGGGTGGCAATACCAACCCCTGGTAAAGATGGTTGGTGGCAGATGGAGAAACTGTCAGCAGATGTGTGGCATCAGGCGGGGTGGGGGGCTTTCAGAATAGTGGCTGAGGCCGGTTTAGTTTGAAACCCAGACTCATTTCTCACAGTTTGGGTGAGGCGTCATGGCTGATGTAGTCTGACGCCTAAGGCATTGGTTTGTGTGGAATCTGGCTGACCCACGCCTGATTCATCTTGACAAAGGTCAGTCGTTCCACATTTCCCGTGGACAAGCGGGGTTCTCCTTGGGTAACGATGGCCCCCGCCGCATGAACACCCGCTCGGAGGGCCACACTACTGGCCGGGCAGGACAGCTTCTCCACTGCAAACTCGGAAAGGTTGCAGCCACACATCCCGTTTTGGCTGCCAGAGTCCAGCGGATCCTCTAACTGGGGTGGCAGAGTGCTTTCCAAGTGGGGCCCCCACCTGTTGGTTCAGGGTCTGCTCCAGGTCCTGCTGCTGCTGCTGGCGAATGCCCCCCTCACTAGGCGGGTGAAGGGAAAGCTGCTCATCAGAGGACTCCGGGAATTTAGGTTGCTGCTGATGGAGCTGGTACTGCTCCGACCCCCCACCTTACCCCGGCAGCTGCGGCAGTAGTACTTTGAGCGCTGAAGAACCCCCGGTCAGACCTGTCAGAGGAGGGACGAGCCGCACATGGGCAGCGGCCAATGACTACGGAGGATTTTCCCTATATATTGAGTTTGTCCTCCCTCTCAATACCTGGGAAAAATTCTCCCATTTTTGGAACCGGTAGCGAGGGTCCAATAGGGTGGAGAGCCAGAAGTCATCCCTCTGCCGGATGCTGACTATTTAGCTGTCACTAGCCAGGCAAATCAGCATGCTGCGGGCCATCTGCACAAGTGACTCCGAGGGGCTCTCAGCCTCCATCTCCACTGTAGACTGCCACGGTGCTTGCGGGTCATCTGCCTCGTCTTCCTTTTCTCCATCTAGCTCCTCCAGCTTGCTCCTCTCTCCTCTCTTGTCACCTGGGTAGAAAATCCACCCCTTTCACCAGACAATGCTTCTGCTCCAATGTTCTCCTCCTCCTCCTCCTCCATTTTCATTTCCCCCCGGACTCATGTGGCCGCGAGATGTAGTCGCCACGTCTCCAGTCCCTGCCCGGGACAGATTTTTCAGCATCTGTTCCAGGACATGAAGCAGTGGAATGACGTTATTCATCCCGTAGTCCTGGCGACTGACAAAAAACGTCGCCTCCTCGAATTTGGCCTCAACAAAGGCAGGTGTCACGCATGAGCTGCCACTGGCTGACATCAATGTTACACAGGGGAGTACTTCTGTCTACCTGGATCATCAAAAAATCGTTAAATGGCCTTTCTCTGTTCTTACTGTCGGTCCAACTTGTTGAGGCTGGAATTCCACCGGGTGGAAACTTCGCTTTTCTGTGTGTGTTGGGGGAGGCCGTTCTGCCGCTGCAACTCGAGGAGGGTGTTCCTGGCTTTGTACGAATGGATAAAGTGCATGCACAGTTTCCGGGCCCTTTTTTCAGAATCTTCTGAAGATCGGTGGGAAGACTTCAGGAACCTTTTCACAACCAGATTGAACACTTGCGCCATTGCAGGGCGCATGGACCATCCCTCCTCGGTGCAGCGCGGACCCCATGTTCCCCCCATTGCCCGTCACCATGGTTCCGATTTGCAGTTGGCGCGGAGAAAGCCACACATGATTTTTTTGCTGCATGAACGCGGAGCAGTTCCTCCCCTGTGTGACTTCGTTCGCCCAAGCAAGCCAGGTGTAGAATTGCGGGGACAAACCGCTGTGCCTACACATTGTGGTATGATGGAGCGTACTTGTGGAGGCTGAGATGGTGGTGGTGGTGGAGGAGGAGGAGGCGGATATTGGGCGCGGAGCAGCAGTTTGACAACGTGGAGGAGAAAGCGGCGTCTCCTGTCCAAGTTGTTGGTGTGCCTGGGCCGGAAGCACATTCACCAGGGGGGCCGTAAAGGACATGTAATGGCCCTGACCCTTGTTTACAGCTCCAGACATCCGCATGCCGGGGCACCTTGGAACAAACGATAAGCTCAAGGACTGGGCCCCCCTTTGTTCTCATATTTTGAAGTGCTGGTACTGCCTTTTGGGGAAAAGAAATTATGGCTTGGAATTCTCCATCTCGGCTTGGCACAAGTCATTAGTTCTCTGAATGGTGCAGAGTCCACCATTTGAAAGGGAGGGGACTGCAGTACCAACAACTTGGACAGGGAGACGAGTCAGCTGCTGCACCTTAGGATGGTTGGAGCTACTGTTGTCTCTTTGCAATCGCCTCGCTGAACCACTGTGGCGCCATGAGTAGCGAGGAGCAGGAGCATCTGGACCGGGGGGATGATGTCAAAGAGAAACAGCTCCCTTCTGCAGAGGGGGTGGAGCCTTGACTGGCTGCCAATGGCATGCGTGCCCTGGGCGCTGCTGCTGCTGTTTTCTGCGGCGGCAGGATGGACCACCCTTTTGAGCCACGTTTCTCCCCAGGCCACCGGATTGGTGACGTTTCATGTGTTGACGCAGGGCCGTGGTGCCCAAAGTTAGCTCCCCGGCCACGCTTCACTTTCAGCTTACAGATTCTACATTTTAAACCCCTATTCGGGGTCCCCCGGTGTCTTAGCAAAGAACTGCCACAACGCCGGTATCGGATTTTACGGCCCACGCTCCGCACTGAGTGACCTAAATGCCGCCGCGCCCGCTGAGCCCCTGTGCCTTACTCTCTTGGACCTGCGAAGCGGGTTTTTTCCCCGTGGCCCGCTTGGGTCCCGACCTCACACTGCTGCTATCCTGCTGACTCACGGCAACGACCCACTTGCTGGCTGCGCCGCTTGCCTGACGCGCAAAACTGACGCCCTCTTCCCTGACGAGATGAAGCCCTTGCCTCACCTGCTCCCAAGTGCGGTTGGTACATCATCATCTATTTTGGTTTTTATGTCACTGCTGTCCTCATCACCGGTCTTGGTATGCAGAGGGGTGACCCCTCACAAATGACCTCCCATGCCACTCTCAAAATCTATACTTTGCTGCCTACTGCAAGAAGCAGGGGATATTGGCCCCATTCTTCGCTGCCAAGTAGCTGCTGATTGCCCTCCTCAAATTGTTCATCCTCGCTATATTTGTGGCGTTTAGCCCCGACCACATAGTAGATCCCTGGCTGAGGGAACCAGATGGGACAGAGGGGGTTGAGGACAGATGAGGGCCGCTGACCCGCTCCCGGGCCATGCCAACTAAGGGTTTTGGGTTGGGCGTTCCCACCGACTCTTGGCTGGGGGTTTTTCGATGTCATCTGGGAGGAAGTGGAAAGACCTAGTCAACCAATCAAGAACCCTTGGGTTGCTGGTCAACAGACGGCCGCTAGATGACAGCGGCAGTTGTGGCCTCACCCAGTGACCCCTGCTGTGATGTCCCCTTGCTGTGCTGCGACTGGGCCTGGAATGTTTGGGGGCCTCTGCCATCGCAGGGGTGAAGAGCCTGCCACCTCTCTGTCTGACATACTGTTTGTTCTAAAATGTACAGACACTGTTTGGTGAAGATATCTGTATATGATAAATACACACCCCGTATTTGAGCCAAATGAACCCAGGGAACAAGCTTGGTAACCCTGGATATAAATTTTCGCTCCACCAAATGGGCAGGAAAAATTTACTTGTATGTGCCGTTTAAAATATGAATATAAAAGCACAAACAGGCTTAATTAACCTTCGGATATGAATTATGCTACAGAATTTCTTCTGTGGCGGTGAAAAACAAAGTTTCTTTTACTGAGTACAACTGCATAACAACGCTTAATTAACCCCTGGATGTAAATTGTGCCATCCAATTGAGCAACCACAAACTACCAGCTTTTTAGCGTGTTACAATTGCATGTTTTTTGCGCCACACAACAAGAGATAAAATTGTAATTAACCTTTTCTTGTGAATTAGGCTACAGGAAAAATGTATATATTTTGGCGGTGAAAATGACGGTTTCTTGGAGTCACCACAGCTGAAAAAAAAACGCTTAATTTAACCCCCGGATGTTAAATTGCACCAAAGAATTGAGCCACCACAAACTAGTAGCTTTGTAGCGTGTTACAATGGCGTGTTTTTAACGCTACACAACAAGAGATAAAATTGTAATTAAACTTCCCTTGTGAATTAGGCTACAGGAAAAATGTATATATTTTGGCGTTGAAAATGACGGTTTCTTGGGATCACCACAGCTGAAAAACAACGCTTAATTAACCCCCGGATGTAAATTGCGCCAAAAAATTGAGCCACCACAAACTAGTAGCCTTTTTAGCATGTTACAATGGCGTGTTTTTACGCTACACAACAAGAGATAAAATTGTAATTAACCTTCGCTTGTGAATTATCTACAGGAAAATGTATATATTTTGGCGTCGAAATGACGGTTTCTTGGGATCACCACAGCTGAAAAACAACGCTTAATTAACCCCTGGATGTTTAAAATTGCGCAAAACAATTGAGCCACCACAAACTAGTAGCTTGTTAAACGTGTTACAATGGTTATTTTTTATGGGCCCCACAAAAAAGAGGGTAAAAATTTAATTAACCTTCGCTTGGGGAATTATGTACAGGAAAAATGTATTTTTATTTTGGCGTTGAAATGACAGTTTCTTGGATATCACTACAGCTGAATAACAACGCTTAATTAAACCCCGGATGTAAATTGCGCCAAAGAATAAGCAAGCCCAAAAAAAGAAGTGGTATTTGTGTTGTAAAAATGCTGTTTCCTTTAAATGAATTTCAAACAGGAACTGGCTTAGATCCCCCTTGGATATTCAATGTGCTGTGAGCAGATAGGATTTAAATGTATATGCAGGGCTGCAGTGGGACGCACACTGGATTTCAGATCCAATACCCAAAAAAATCAGAAATAGAACGTTAAGAGAAGCAGTCTCTGAGACAAGCTGAGACACCCCACAAAAAATCGCTGTATAAAAAATCAGTTCTTCCAGCAAACAATCAGCCGTGGCAGCACCTTCCTGATCAGTACAGTGAGAGCGGTATGAGGGTCCCAGCGTCGCGCCCGGACTTATATAGTGTGGGGGACGTCACAGAATCCCGCCGGTCTTTATTGGCTTCATCTCGGGGACATGTCATGTAGGCTATGCCCTTCTCCTCCCAGAGTGCTTTGCCCTGTAGCGTCATGTGCTCGCAGCCATTTTATCAATCAAAAGCACACTTCGTTCACCCGAAGTCACCCCAAACTTCTACTTCGTTCAGAACCGAAGTTTTCCTGAAATTCTAAACGAATTCCACTTCGTTAGAATCAATTCGCCCATCTCTAATTTTTGTGCAAGCTCTACAAGAACCAAAATCAACAGGTATTTGATTATATGATTGTTTCCCTGGCTCTTGTCTATCCCTCCAAATACCCAGTGAATCAACTTTATAACTGTCATTGTAGCATGCAGCATCCTGCAGTTATCCTAGGCTATGGGTCCATCCCTTACCATGCAGTCATTCAGAGCGTGGACACTTTGGACCACATGTATGAAAATCGACGTCTAAATGGCAAATTTCATGCGCATTGTATTAGCATAGAATGCGCCTGATTTATGAACCCGTTGTACAGCGGGTCATAAACCAGGCACATTCTAGCGCCAACACAACATTTCTGGCTCAGGTATACCACTTTGAAAGGGGTTTACTTGTTCCAGCAGTAATGCGCCTAGAATTGCCGTAGCGAAGGTATAAATCTATAGCTTTGTACGATTCTAGTGCACCTCACTTCCAGCACACCCCCCAAAATCAGACGCACTACAAAGTGCTACTTGCGCTCTGTAATGCGCCTCATAATGGTATTCGGGAGGCTTTTCACTAATGCGAACGGGGCTGTGCCTGATGTCGGGCTAAAAATATGCCAGACTGGCGGAACCCTGTTCATACATATCCCCCTCTGTGTTATTGTATTGTAATCTTCGAAGGTACAGTTGGGAATCCATTTTCATGTGGTTGTGTTAATGTACGTTTGGACATTTTTGGACCAGTGTTGAAAAATGTACATGTAAAGTTTGATGACCTTTATCACCTTTGCTGTTGAACATGTTTTTTTTTTTCCTGCTTATCCTGAACCCTATGTTTGCTTGCCCAAAGTTACCTGGAGAAGACAACTTTTGATGCCATAATAGACAGGGTACAAACATATTTAACACAACAATGTGCAGCAGCATTTCTGCCAAAGAGAAGATGTTGTTAATATTAAGGTATCTAATTGGTTACTTCAAAAAGCGTAATTATGCCACCCCATGTTGGACCATAAATACATTTTTTGTTCAAAGTCCCACGTTTCTTTAGTGAAATAATGTGCTGCTTTGGCTGAATGTTTCATCTACATATGTAATTTATTTAGGGAAATGTCACATGCTAAATGTTAAGCACGTAGTTTTCTAAAAACCATGTCTAGTTTTAGAGGTTGTTTGCTCTTGCATAGGCTGTCTTTACTCTTCTTTGCTTCCAACAGTATTTTTGTTTTGAGTTTGTCCAAAAACAGTGCTGTAGCGATTGTGTTTCCAATCTCTCTTTTAGATATCTTGCTATGGGTGAGACATATATGTCCCTACATTTGCAATTTTGCATGGATTTATCCACAATGTCCTACACTGTGTATAATATATGCCAAGTTCTGTGGGATGTGCTGCAACCAGAATTGAGCCAACAGAAGAAACATGGCTGCAGATTGAAAAAGTGTTTACTCAGGATGCCCAATTTCCTCACTGTATTGGAGCAATCGATGGGAACCATATCCAAGTTCAGCAACCTCCACATTCAGGATCTTGTAGCTATTAATGTAGAATGTTATGGCAGCACTGTGGATGCTTGAATTCAGGATGCTTCCCAGATTGATCAGTGCATTTTGGACAATTTGGAAACCATCTCTCCACCAACCCCAATTACTAGTCAAATGGAGCCTATGCATATGTGTTTGTGGCTGATGAAGCATTTCCTTTAAAGCCGCATCGAATGAAGCCCTCTGCGAGACGTAGGCTTGATGTGCCCAAACAACTGTTCAGTTCTTGACTTTGTCAATCACGTCGTTTTGTGGAGTGTACTTTTGGCATTCTCAGTAGTCAATGGCGTGTTTTTCTATTGCCCTCCAGAAACCACTTGTGTACGGGCCTCAGGGATTCTATAAGCTTTCAAGTTTACCCTAACATGAGGATCCGTGACAATCTTATGCTCAATCATGGAGATGAGACCAGGTAGTTCAGAGAACATATCCTTGTTCTGCTCTAAGAGCTACCTGCATTGCTGCTTCTGAGGTGGTGAGAGGGTGTCTGCAATGGTGACATCTTGGAAACCCACCGCTGACTGGGTAAGTAAACATGAGGTTACCACCGAATCCCTATCTCTCCAGGGCTTGAAGAGGTTTACATGGTATAGGCTTCCTTTTTCCTGGGTGGTGTATCTTGTAATTAACCTCATTTACCTTTTCAAGGACTTCAAACGGTCTTTTCCACTTTGCAAGAAATTTGCTTTTCACGGTGGGTACCAGTATGAGTACCCGATCCTTTGGGCGAAACTGTCTAAGCCTGGCCGTTCTATTATAGACCCTACTTTGGGCTTCTCGCGCGTCGAGAAGATGGGCCTTATCTATGGACATAACATTTGCTATCCTCTCTTGCATTTGGGCAACATTAATCTACGGCAAATAACCAACGAGGATGCCGCCCATACAGCAGCTCAAAGGGTTAAAAACCCTGTAGTGGCTTGAGGCCATTCCCTTATAGAGAACAACAGATAGGGTATCAAACAGTCCCAACCGCTTCCATCTTTCTCCACTACCTTTCTGAGCATGGCCTTCAATGTTTTGTTGAACCTCTCTACTAGCCCATCGGTTTGCGGATGGTGCATTGAAGTCTGTAGCTGCTTTATGCTCAGGACATTACATAACTCTTTCATAATCCGGGACATGAAGGGTGTTTCCTGATCAGTCAGGATCTCCTTTGGCAGTCCTGTCGTAGAAAAATATTTAACAACTCTCGTGCAATACATTTGGATGAGGAATTTCTTAATGGTACTGCTTCTGGGTGTAGCGTAGTCTAGGACCACTAAAATGTATTGGTGGCCACTAGCCGATTTCACTAGAGGGCCTACCAGATCCATGGCTATAAACTCTAGAGGGGTCCCTGTAATGGGCAGAGGTATTAATGGGCTACAGAAATTAGACATTGGGACGGTAAATTGGCAAATTGGACAGGACTGGCAAAAATCTAATATTTCTCGATAACATCCTGGCCAATAAAATCTTTGCAAAATACATTCCCGGGTCTTATCTACCCCTAAGTGTCCCCCCAAACACATGGGAGTGGGCTAGGTCCAACACCATCCGCCTATGGGTGCTGGTACTAGAAGTTGTTCCACCACCTCACCTCTTACTTTATTTATACAATATAACAAATCATTATCCAGGGCAAAGTGAGGAAACCTGTGATCTGCCCCTGGTTCTCCATTTATCACAGTGACGTTTTCCATGGCTGTCTTTAACGTAAGATCCCTGAGCTGGGCGGTTCCAAAATTTTCATGGGACAACTCCAGATCAGGGATTTTAGCTTCACGGGATCAGGGATATTAGCTTCACGGGATGATTCCTAATCCTCATCCCCAGCTAACTCCATCAAAGGAAACTTCTGTGTAACCTCATTATACTCACCAACCTTTTCTTTATTATCCTTCTCAGGATTATTAGTGGCCCACAGTTATGGCCTTACCCCACAAATCCTAAAACAATGGAAAGTTTCTTCCCAGGATTACGTGGTACATCAGATTTTTGACGACTCCCACAGCATGGGACAGGGTAGCCTGCTCCGTAGACACAGTCACCTTGGCAACCGTGTAGTTTTTTTTGTCCCCATGGACACAATGTACCCCACCAGGGTGAGGTAAGGCACTATAGGCAGGGTAGATGAACCAACAACAGCAATGGCCTACATTGCAGTCCATGGGCTCTGAGGATAGGGGTAGTGTACTGCTATATGCCCTGGGCCATGAAACCCCAAACAAAATAAAGGGGCGAGGCTTCCTCCCTGGGACAGGTTGGTTATCAGCTGGGTCTCAACACTCCCTTCCTGGGAGGGTTTAGGCCGTTTCTTTGGGGGTCTGGTCCCCTTTGGTAGCGTCCGGAAACTGACCTACCCCCCGCTGGTCTGTCATAGGTATCTTCCACCGCCTGGCATCTCTCCACCAGGCTCACCAGGTCATCAGCACACTGGGGGCCTCCCTGGGTGATCCAGCATTGTATGACCCTTGGCAGGGTTTGGATTAACCGTTCCATCATGACTCTCTCCACCACCTGTGCTGGGGTAAAGGACTCAGGCTGCAGCCATTTTTGTACAAGATGGAACAAGTCAAACTGTGACCTGGGGGACTTGTCCTTACCATAAGTACAGTGTTGCATCCGTTGGGCTCGAACGGCCAGATTCACACCTAACCGAGCAAGGATTTCAGCTTTAAGTTTGCTGTAGATTTTAGCCTCTTGCAGGAGTAGATCAAATAAGATAAATAAGGCACCAGGGTTTCTGCTCATTGCTCTGGAGGAAGTTTTTCCCTTTCTGCCACTCTCTCGAAGATGGTCAAGAAGGCCTCCACATCATTTTACATAGTTACATAGTTAGCACGGTTGAAAAAAGACACATGTCCGTCAAGTTCAACCAAGGGTGGGGAAAATGTGGGTGAAGGAAGAGAGATAAGCCTAGTCTCCCCTACTGATGACTGCTTTGAACCCCATAAAGCAAGAACCAATCTGCTCTACGGAAGATTTCATTTCTGATCCCAGAGTCGCCATCAGACTGGATCTAGAACTTTATATGGCTACATACGGATTAATATTTTTCAGTTCAGGTAGTTATCTAAGCCTTTCTTGAAACTCGCAACTGTTCCTGCTGTGAGCAGCTCCTCAGGCAGGCTATTCCACATATTTAGAGTTCTCATAGTGAAGAACGCTTTTCTCCTCTGGAGATTCAATCTTTTTTTCTCCAGCCGAAGGGAATGTCCCCTTGTCTTTTGAGAGGGCTTACATGACAATAATTTTTCACCATACTTTTTGGTAAGGGACCATTTATATACTTATATAAAATTAATCATGTCTTCCTGGAGGCCATCTTTTTCAAGATTAAATAAGTTCAATCCTTTTCTAACCTCTCCTCATAACTTGAAGATGCTCCATTCCCTTATAAGTTGGTTGCTCGTCTTTTGTACTCTCTTTAACCTCTATAGGAGTATAATCTTTTGATAAACTAGGAGCTCCAGAATCCTGAACAGCCTATTCCAATTTAGGCCGACCAATTTGCTCATCATTACAGTGATAATATTACAACCTAGTCCGCGAGTCCATTGCCTCTTTTAATACACGCCAATATCTTGCATTCCTTTATGCATTATAATTCCCATCAATCATAACATACTACAATACACAACCATCACCCATCACACTAAGTAAACAACCCTCCCCAAACACCCTCTCATAATCACACCACAACACTTCCCAATATAAACTATGCCTATAAAAAGAACCCCATACATATCCCAAACCCAAACACCCAAATCCCCACCAAATCCACCTATTCCATCCCACACCACACATATATCCCATTACTCAATCACAACTTACACCACAATACCAATAAATCCTCCAACTTAATTATATACCACATCCCCCCTAGTAGTCAACCTATCACAACCACCCCAACCACCATCACAATACCCACTCCTGTTTCCCAAAAACATCTCTGTTTTCACCCCAACCTCCCCTATTTTCCCCACACCATGTCTACACAAATCCTCCCACACCACATATAATAACCACTCCCCAAAACACCCACACACCACCCATAATAAACAACCCCCACTATTCAACACCCAACCCCCACCCCTCATAACATCTTTCAAAGTCACCTACACCCCCAGAACACCCTCAAAGTATCCCCCATACATTTCATGTAGAAGTCCACTCCATTTCGTCACGAATAGTATACAGTTAATGTGATCTATCTCATGGTGTGCGTCATGTCTTGCGCTCGCCTCCACACATCCCCCTAAACTCTCATCATCACTGTTATAACACTAGTATATAATTCAACACCCCTCTCCCAATCAAGATTCGTGATCTCTACTGGTCATCGTGAGTTGTCGCTCTACACTTCATAGTCCAACCCAATGTGTCCCAAAATGTGCCCACCCCATCCACACTCACGCATAGCCACGTATCTAATAGTTTTTGTTATATCTGCCACAAACTCCCCACTAAGACATGTGTAAATATCCACCCTCCACACCCCTCACATCATAGACGTCAAATATATGCTCAGTATCTCTATATCCTAGAGCTCCTATGTAGTAACTGTCACTAACTGACGTAATCTATGTCACAATCTATCAGATGCCTTTCTCTGTCATCATAGAATAAATCTGTTCACTTAAAAAATCCCACATGATCCCTCTGTCTGTGTATCTGTTCCATGAATGAGTACATGACATATGTTCGTCATCACGAACAACCCAAAGACAGTCCGATAGTGCACCTATCATTTGTCTCCATCCTCGCACATAGAGTATTATCTCAAGTTCCTCATCCACAGTCCAATCAACTATACGTGATTGTTAATGACTACCACTATTATCAATGTGCCTCACTCCCCCCAATCCCTCAATCAGATGAGCCCATCGTTATGTGTGCTGTTCTACTATACACCTTACCCCTACACTCTCTCAATCTGAAGCAGCGTGCCGTCAGTTGTGTTTGTATGTCTACTGAACATGTCCCTCTCCCACTACCGTATCAAGATTACTCTGCACACTGATGTAGTTCACAAACTCTTGTGTCTCTGTGATCCAGTATATAGATCTAACAGACTTCAATAACATCCACCAACCCACTGCAGTCTGCCGTCTGAGAGAGTGTTCTCGCGACATGTCAAACAGCGTGACACTCGGCCCTCTACTCCACCATCTGTATGTGCATGTGTATTCTTGTTATAGAGTCCTATCTCACGCACCTATCGCCCCACACATACCCATACTACTCTCCGACTCGCCCTCATAGCTTAGCCAAGCTCGTCATCACTAAGACTTACCCTAAGATGCCATCATCTATTATTTTCACCGCTCCTGCTCTGACTCCATCACACTGCGCACACATAGTGCCACGCTCCGTCACATGTCACTATATTTTACCATTAGTATGTCCCGTTGTCCCCCTCTCTACACGTGACCACATCACTCTAGTGTGTACACACGCTTATTAATGTAGTCCACTATGACTTAATCAACGAATGTGTGTTGTTCCCTACCCAACTCTCTAACTCGTGTCCCGCCTAGTTGTGTCATCGCTACACAATCTCATCTCTATGTTATGTGTGTACATCATGCACCCAGTCCCTGTATCGTGTGACATGTCTATTTAGATGTAGTTATCACACCAGTTTCAATGTATCCCACACTACCCACCCAAACACATACTCGTGCCTACTACTGCATATGAAGCTTGTCTCCACATTACCCAATGGTGTCTCGCACACCCTCCAACTCTCTGTACCTCCTGTTCAGAATTATCGCTACATATCTGTGTCAGATATCCACCCTCATATACCCAGATACCACATTCATCAGTCGCCTCTGTGTCATTCTCTGACCACCCCCCTTACTGACTAAACCCAGATTGAAATTTCAATCAGATGTGCTCCGTCACCTCTCCTCTACCTCCCCAGATCGTGTCCGTCTGATCGTTCTGAAATTGTTATGACACTCATGTGTGTCGTCTCTGTCCCTGATACATACCCCCCTCTACAGTTCTACTCCGTCCACGATCTGAGTGTCCTCGCCACCCCCCATACGTTAAGCTATAGACCCATCCATACTCAGTATTGTCCTCTGTCTGCACCATCTCTTATCCCACAACATGTGACCATCTATTCAAGACATGTCACCTCAACAACCACTCACCGTACAGTGTATGAATATGTGCCCTCTACTGTGTCGTCTCATCATAAGCACCTGACTTCATCAACACACTATCAGACTATCCACAACGCATAATTGTATCGCCAATCTTATCGTCTATGACCATAATAATCCGCAGTAATCTATATCTGTCTGAATCAGCCGCGTGTACAACCCACTCATGTTCGAAGTTGTCCTATGTGATTCTCATGAGATCACCCCAATAGAATATTCGTATAGTATACTGATGTCCGTGTGGTGCTGATCACCCCACAACAACATACAAATCTAGCATACATGTATGTGTCTCTCTCCCTCTTCCTACATCTCTAGTTTGCCCCATCATCAACTACTCTAGATCAACATGTCTATACCTCTCAATAAGAGTGTATAGATCATACTCCGCTTGATAATTGTCTCACACCTGCTGTGACCGTCCCAGTGAGCATACTCCAAACGACATTGAACACTATAAATAAACGACCCATAATGCCTAAGTGTGTACTGTGTTCCCTACAATCATCACACAATTCTGCACCTCCGCATATACACTGACCATAATAAACAGACCGAGTCGCAATAAACTAATGATCCTATACCAGATATTATCTACCCCGTCTCACATCACTCAGTATCAGACCTTGACACTCCACGCGTGGTCATGGTGTCACTCCACCCGTCCGCATATCAAGACCTCATACAAGTCACACACCACAATGTGTACCCCAACATAATACCTGATATCCCACGCCCTCTGGATCTCTGCACCATGATCCGCTACCCATAATACCCCCCACATATCCGCCTCTCACGTCACACCGCACGGTCTATCGGCACCCAAGCATGTCCGTGTCTCATCAGAAACCACACTACCATCCACTAGTGCTACTATGCTCTGATTCACTCACGTGCGTGTCACTACAATGTCCCAATGCACCTACGCATAGGCAGAAAAAGTCCACAAGAGTTTCCTATTATACCAATCTACTAGTCGTATGTAAGGTCAAGTGTGACCGCTCACAATTCCATCAGAATACTCAGACCTCTCGCCAGTAAACCAAGTGCCCCACCCCCCATCCCACCTACCCCACACATTCTGATCGCTCTACCAGAATAGTGATAAGTTGCACCGCCTGTAACTCACGTGTTAGTCAATCAGCCCACTCCCAACACACTCGTGACCCTGTGTGCATCTATCTGCATGCCCCTGTATCTACCCCCCTCAGGAGAAGCTAGTGTCCACCCCCCAACCATCCCCCACTCATGTAACTCCTAGTGCCGATCTAATGCCATCACTACTCCCATGTCCTCGTGAGTCCGTCTAACTACCCTACTAAAGGAGTCAGTGTGTGCTGATAACGAGTTTCGCACACACAGTGTCACACCTCGTATTGGAAGATGCACACTGTCCTCCACCCACCCTCATCTGTCCCAGTATCATTATTGCATACTCATATTGTTAGAAGCAAAACATACACACCAATTCCTCCTATACTTACCTCTGACACCCTGTGTCTACTGAGCTCACATCATGTCTCACATATACTAGTATGTCCATCCTGTCCAATAACTCCACACACTAGTATCAGACACCTTACCATATAGAATCGACCAGCACATACCCCTATCCTTCCCTGCCACCAGAGACTAGCCCACCCACACACACTATCTCTGTTCTCCCTACACCTCAGTCAAGATCTGTGTTAATGCATCACAGAAAAGTCAAGAATTCCCCAACCACCATTATCACTAACTACTGATCTGCTACCTGTACGACAAGAGTCCCACCTCTAATGACCCATGAGTGTGTGACGTTCACATCTCCCCCCACCACTTGTACATGCCCACATACCCCCCCTCACACGTGTATATGTTACCTCACCTGTTTTGTTTGTGTGTAATGCCACCCTCCTCCAATATGCCTCTTCCCCCATCAATCACACACTGTCTGACCATATATATATACAGTTATAGTGTTTTGTATGCCATAAGATGATTATCCTCCATTCCCACTACACCCAGAGTGTGTGTCACCTATGTCCCACGTCCTCCCTGCCCCCCCTCTCGCACCCCTTGATTTGTGGCGTGTCCTGAACACCCCCTCCTACTGTGATACACCTGTGTATCTCTCGCCGACTTCTATGATCCCCAATAGGTTCAGACGCCCATACTCACAACCTCTCCATAAAATGTACCCCTTACCGCCCTCTCGTGTACCACCAATGTGTTCGCTCGTCCCCATCCCACCCACTATACCGGTCTCTGACCATGTATCCTTCTGCGCTCCCTAGAGACCATTCACTCGCTCGTGAGTCTCTGATCCAAATCACACTCCATCTATGCCAAGTTGTTGCATGTAGTAGTAGTCCCTCTGATGTTCATCTTCTTTGTGTCGCACCCAATCAGCCACCAAGTGTCTCCTCTGCTGCCCACACCTACAGTTCCTCGTCATCGCATGTACCCAATGTCCCACATGACGTGTGCATCCTATCTGTGACACTGATCAGAATATCATCCACTCACTCATATCCGTGCATGAACAATACATATCTCAAAGATCAATGTACTATGATGTGTCAGTGTTGCCTCATCACTGAGAATTTGTCATATCCAAGTAATACCCATCATACCTACGTATCGCATAGTGTGACATGTGTGACATCCAAGTGTCCAATATTATCCACCACCCCACTACCTCATATGTGATTGTTCACATTAACCGCTCATCTTGATGTGATGTTCATCAACTACACATACAGAAGATACTCTCCCCGTTCACTACAGCAACAATTATCATCGTGCCAACTCGCCGCTGAAAGTACGCACAGATCCCATCACACACATACACATCAAGTTATCCTAGAGTCATTATCCCATATTATGCAAATGTCCACACCTCCAATCAGATCTATGTTACGGCTAGAGAAACAGAGAGTGAGTAAATCGCTGCCGTGTCATGTTCTTGCATACACCCTCTAGTCCCACCCTGATAAAGTGTCTCGACCTGTCTACTGCCTAAGTCAGCCAATTCCGCACCTACGTCGCAGACTCTCGCCTCTCATCACTCACCCACGTCAATACATAACTATGTGTGACTCATCATTCGATCGCATCCACCAGTTTTACCCTCGTCACTCTCTGTATTTTGTACCCATAGACCCACACCCTAGACTTGACATACTGTCACTTCGGTCACACACTTGAACTATGACGAATGCCACCTCACCTCTCTATCACATTACCTGTGTGTCAAGACACCTTCGTCATTGACCTAGCTGACATCGCGCTCCATATACTGAGTTGTCACTAGTGTCACCCAGAAACCACAATAAAATCGACTCCAGTCTTATGTGCCACGATATTTCATCAGTACCACTCACAAATATACCAAAAGTCGAAAAACCTCCGAGCCCATGTGTGTCACCTACACCCTCCTAAACCCACTCTGTTAATTGCTCAGTGTCACAAGTCAAAAGACCATCCTCCCTGATACTTATGCACTACTCTCTCTACCACAATGTATCTATGTCTTGTCCCCTTCTCCGTTAGTAAAGACTGATCTCCTAGTTGTGTCTTAGTAACCTCCTCCTACCCTCACCATCATACGTGTGTCACTCTCAATCATGCCATTCCCCCCGAGTTTACCCCAAATTATTTTTGTCCACAATACAACACAACTGTCTGTGCTACTTCTCATGTGTGATTTGTGCAAACAGACACACTCGATAGAGCCTTCCCTCCCTACCCACCCCCACCCACATCAGATCTACTCAAATGTATACTGCTGGAAGCACCCTCTACAGTAGAAGACATCCCCACCCCACCTACCACACTGTAGATCCCTCCCTGGCACCAGCACATCCCCATGTGTAGATTCTCCGCCGAGATAACTTCTGCTGCACTACCTCACTCATACCCACAATGTGTTAACTCACGCACTTAGAGTTGTTCTTGTTACATAGAAGCATGACCCGTGTATAATGTTCCACACACCAATAGTGTGTGTGCACCACTCACCTATATCTTGTGTACCCAAGTGATCACCCCCAGTTATATGAAGACTGATCATCACTAATGCCTCCATAGGCCTCACTATAGTGCGCGACACTCTGTAATACACTCTAGTTAGTGTGCATACACTTCGCCTCATCTCTCATATCCCTGTTCTTGTGTGTGTATCGTGTATTGTCTACATCTAATACTCGTCTTCTCTTAGATATTGACTCCCTCCCCCAGACACTACGTGATGTGTCTGTGCAGATTAAGTCCCAACGTGTGTAGTCTTTTCCATACACCCTCTCTGTTACCACTAAGACTACCTCCCTATTGATTATCACACTGTGTCCTGTCTGGTTATCCTACACATAACACACACCATGAATGAAACTGTTCGTCCTACGTGCTATCACTCGTGCTCAGTCGTGTGATGATTCTAGCACTGTCTGCCTAGATGCACTCTGTTGTATGCACTTCATGTGCACATAGATGTGTGCTCGTGCCATCTCATATATCATACCCCCACTCTCCCCCCGCCCCAAGTTAGATGCGCTGTGCCGTAGCTTTAGTGTCCATTGCTCGTACACACCCATCGCTCTCATACTCTCTCTCTCTGCACTCCGTCAGTTGCCCTCCCACATACCATGTCATAATTGTAATGTATGTACCCAACATTGTGCCCACCAGTCTCCTATAGCACATGAATGACATGACCTCGTCTTACACCCAATCATCTGTGTATTCAAACCCCCCACTCCATTTATGTTTCCTAGTCTCCTCTGCAATATCCAATATCTTCAAACACCCTCTCGCACATCTCCATCACGTGTCACCCCTCGAAACTCCTGTAGCGCCAGATGTCCCCCGATGACCATCTCTGTCTAACGCCTACCACTCATTATAATTATTGTGCCTGTGCATACCACTCGCATGTAATGTTCCACTCCTCACTCTCACTCTCATATTGTATGATAGTGTCCCTCGTCCTATTAAGAGTGCGCCCCATAACGTCCCTCAGACACACCCACCACGCTCCGCATACACGCACCTCTGTTCCAATCATGATACCCCCAATACCTCTCACACCCATATGTTACCAGTGCACTCCGTCAATGTCCGTCACCCCACCTTGTGTATTGTGTGTCCTACACGTCACTGAACGTCTCTGCCGCGCACCATGACAACTATACGCTAATCGTCACCAAACCACCACCATGAGACTACACATCTACTGACTTCTTGTGTCGTGCCATATCTCTGTAGTGTGCTCACACCCCAACTCTCCCTCAGCATGTTGTTTGTCACCATACCTCTCTCCGCACTTACTCAACCAATATGCTCCCCCTCATACTGCCACTGTCTACAGTCTCCCTTAGCGCCATATCATCCTGTCTGCCCTGAGAACTCATGTTGAGTGTCAAGACCTCATCACATGTGTGTATCCCATAGATGACTATTCTCCACTCCGTTTTGATGTGATGTGTGCGCTCGAACATCCTACATTACCCCCCTACTTTCCACAGCAGTTGTGTCTGTTTACTCTTATATTCATACAGTCTAGCCCAGAATCATTGTGCCTTGCTACACACTTAATCATACTTACCAGTAGTCATATAGCCATCATACCCCATAAATGGTGAGTTCGAGATCACCTCACAACCCACAATGAGTGTAAGTGACTGTACAGTGACAGACGCAAGATGTCCCTCACTACTAAGAGTCACACTAATATATGTATGCTCCCCCTAATACCACTCAGAACAACACACTAACAATAGTATGTTTTCTTTGAACCATCCCCAGATAAATCTCCCTCATAGATTCTCCCTATACTCCTGTCTCCCACCCACATATAACGTCGTGCTTGCAACTAATGATATCCTACCCCCACCCTCGTCCAAGACAATGACTCCCTGACATTGTCTGTTGTTACGCCCATCACCCACTGTCCCACACATAGACTCGTCAACATTGTCCTAAACACTACCATACTATGTTGTGCATTATTTCTATCTATAATGCTTGACTCATACCTGTATTACTAAACGCTATGCGTGTAATGTGTCTTACACACTACTCATATGCCACTAATATGTGTGTCCCACATTGATTGAGTGCCACCTCAGTCCATAGTGTCTCCTCACAATATGTTGTCACCACAAATCCCATGGCACGCCTCTCATCAATGTCTCACCCATGTACCACCCTTGTAGCCTGAAATGTCACATATACCAGACCTGCCACCACCCACATAAGATAACCTGTGTGCCTATTACCAACCGCTAGTGTTGTATCCAGATAACTCGCACCTTACACATAACTCCCACAAACCTGTGTGTAACTCCATCCCACGCCACTGTGCTGTGTGAGTCTACTCCATATTATTCCACCTCACCTAACCTCCTTGTGTGCACACTCATGTCCTTGTCGTCTCACCTATATCCCTTTGTATCAAATGATCCCTCCTCCCCTGTCCTTCTTGAATCTTTCCTCATCTGTTCCATACTCCCCACAGTGTCGCTCTATTGTCACCCTGTTAGTGTTTGTAATGTCAACAATCTGCTCTAGATGATTGGTGTGTGCCAGAATATTCATCAGTTGCTCCTAATGTAGTTCACACAGAGCCCGCCGTGCATGTATCCTTTGTCGCTGAAGTTGTGAAGTGCTGTTCGTTTCCGTCGTCTCTATCTGACCCAGTTGTGATATCAGTGTTCAGTTCCAAACTTCGCTATCTAATATGTTTGATGAATAAACCTCTAGTGTTGTGTGTCACCGTGCGAAACTGTGCCTCGCATCTGTGTGTGTCAATTGTTTGACCTCGCACATCCACATAGATTGCTGTGCCTTGATGTGTTGTGTACACTCACGTAACTCCCCACATCTATGTGCACGTGTTGCTCACGTGATGCACATCGAGCACGCCGCACATAATCCAATCTGCACCCACGCGCTAGATATCCGTATAAGCAATCCCATCCAATCTTGCTCTCTATATAAACTACTCGTGTGTCCCACCAATGCTCGCCGATAGTCTGAAGACATGACTCTGTCCACCAGCTATTATAGATCGACAGTAAGACAGTGTGTCATACCGTGCTCCGTCATGTCAGCAGATTGTGTGTGTAGATCTCCGCCACCACCCCCCCCATCCACAACCATATTTGTGAGATTAAATCCGCTACTCAACTCGCTCAACTTCATCTCTCCTCTCGCTCTGGCCTATATTGTCAACTGTGTAAGTGTGTGTACGTGATGTGTTTCATCTCCTTCCTTTGGTAGTGTGTGTCCTCCCTTGGTGCCCACCCTCCCATCAGAGCAGTGAAGTACCCTCACCATTCCTTGAGAGATAGCCCATTGTGCGTCCTGTTCTCCCAATTCTTGCATCTCAGTTCGTGCGTCTCAAAGTGTGTGCTACAAGAGCGTTGTTCGCACTAGATCGTGCACTATATGATGCACCAAACATTGATCACTACACCTATTTGTTCCACCAGCTCAGCGTCCTTTCTCACCCCTGTGTGCGATAGCACCACACTATACAGTATCAACTCGCACTTCTCCCTCCCGCTCTTTATGTTGTACACTCTCTACCCATGTATTTCCTCCATGTGTTACCTAACCACATTCCTACCTATACCTAGTTGTGTTTACTCCTTCCACACTTATGTGTTGATATAACCAGACTTAACATCATCTCCACCATGTGTCCTAAAAGATTACTCCACTATACTATCTAATACTAAAGATCAAAGAGATAAAAGATAATTTTGTCAGATCCATCCTTGCGCTCTACCTCTGACACCAGCAATATTCGCGTTTCCTGTTTACGTGCCCACATGTAGAACCCATCTTATTATTATCACGATAAAACTCTGCGTATCTACAATACTTCATTCCTGTATTGTGCCCACTCTATGTGTAATATGCGTCTCTGCATCACTCTAGATAACTAGATAATTGTGAGTATATCCTCAGTTGTTGCTGTGTCCTGACGTATATCACTCGAGTCGCCACTCCGCATTTAGATGTGTGTAATACGAACATTTTCACACGATGAGTGTCTACAATCGATGCTCGCACACGCAGATCTGTGAAGTTCACCATCTTCGTTGTCACACATAACATATGGAATCCTCATGAGTGTGCTACGATATATGTCATCCCTGTTCGTCGTTACCAGATGTTTGAGACACAGATCTATGAGATATAAGAAACATCCAAAAAAGAGCTCGTACAATATAATGACCAATGTCATCATCACAATCACTCGTGTCATTAAGAGATGATACTGACAGTAGTGTAGACAGATGTGACTGACTAAATACAAAATCTCAAAAATATTAAAGTCTCAAGTTTGAACCTAACACATGATAATCTCAAGCATACCTGTATGTCTTAGTCGAGCTTAACTGCACCAGATTCGTGGTTTACTCCTGATGTACTAATATTCCAGTACATGATGTCTATATTACATATTAGACAAACCTCCTTTATTCCCTGGGAGACGTATGCCACACTTGAGTGTGTGCTTTCCACAGAAGTGCACTCTCAGATGTACTCAAATTGTTTGTATTCACCTAGTGAAGTAAGTGTGTATGACACATTGACATAGTTGTAAAGCACGCCGTTCATCTTGAGTTGTCTCTACTGTGAGGCCCGCTCCTCGAGCTCACTATGATCCTACTTGTGTGAGTCCATAGACTACTTGAGAGATGTCCACGTGCCATCTATACAATCTCATCACATTACCATCAGTATCGCAAACTTCTCACGCTCGCAAAGTACCCAGAATGAAAGACTTTTGAAAGTGTCGAGTGTCGTCCACGAGTGCCGCGATATAATCTTAAATATTATATATAACTGTGATCACTCTATGGCCACTCATGTTATCATCTTTGTTTCTTCGCTGAACATAGTATAGGCGCGTGAGTTTATGTGCCCCGCACGCAGACTCCCACCATTACAACCACAAATAATCCAAAGTGAGTGAACAATATCCCGCCTCTCCTCTGTCCCAATTCGCACCAATATATGTGTGTTCTCCCCTCTACTCACTACACCACACTGACCAGTCAAACCTGTGCCCATCTGACGTTGTGACCGTGTGTGCACACCCGGAACTCACACAACCCACTCGTGTGTCTGTTTTTAAGTCATGATGTGAGTGCACACTGTTCTCGCTCTTCGTGACTCGTAGTT
This sequence comes from Phyllomedusa bahiana, assembly GCA_025379985.1. NCBI lineage: Eukaryota > Metazoa > Chordata > Amphibia > Anura > Hylidae > Phyllomedusa > Phyllomedusa bahiana. The sequence continues at coordinate 144,816 of JAODAL010003042.1, forward strand.
CACGTTCTGAGTGGCCTTCTATGCAGATAGAGAGTAAACCGCGAGTGTTGGGTCATTCCTACAACGCGTGTAGAGTACGGGGTGCAGACGCCTCTTAGTTTGTGCTCACTGGAGATCTACTAGAGTCATGTGGTGTATGAAGCATCGTTGAGCTAGCAATGACATGCATATGTATCGACAATGTACCATAGCCTCGTCACTTGAGCATTGAGAAAGTTAGAGATTGCATTCTAAATATACTATCTCCCCCTCTAAATGTGTAATGAAGAGATAACGTTTGCCTGTGTGTGAAAAGAGGACAGACACTCTCTGAGAGATGTTTGTGTACTAGTCTGACACTCACACACTCCCACATCGTGTCTGCTGACTACATCGTATCTCACTATGGAGACTCTGTCCTGCTTCGACGCTAATCCAGCCTAGTAACAGAGTGAGGAAAGGATAAAGACTACACCAATGTTGTCTCATAATCGCTGTGCATCTAAGAAGTAATGCATCGCTCTTATTGTGCTCTCTACCTGTAGCCGCCAAAAGATGTCTATTTTAGAGTGGCTATGTTGCACGAGGTAGTCTCTACACAGATAAGTGATAGTCATGCTCCACGTGTGTAATCGGGTACTTGTAGGAGATAGAAACAACTCACGTGTGCGAAGCGACGCATCGCAATAGACTAGACATTATACTGTGACAGACACTAGATGCAGACTGAGTGTGGCCACTGTCCTCGTTATATACGCATGAAGTGTCTGTCAGACTTGCGTCGGTTAGCCACACTTATGATAGCTAGATGTTGATCTTCATGTGCTACTGCAAGTCCGCGACCGGAATATTCTCTCTCTCACTCCATCACTCCTATCTCTATGCTACCTAGATTATGTTAGATGCTGTAGAGCAACAGCCTATAGAGGTACCGCAGATTGTGACCAAAGTTCATAGACCACTATCCTCGATCACGTGTGAACCTACAACATAGATAACTCCATAGTACCGAATCCAGGTCACACCCTCGTAGCAGATCATAAGCCTTGCATATTGTACTCAAGAAATACTAATAATTCCACTGCACCCCAAAAATATATTATATCACACTTAACCCTAGCAATTCATTACATTACTCACTGTACTTCCTAGACTACATCAACCATACCCCCTATATTACACTGTGACTGATGATGCACGCTAAATTACCACCAGGGATTATAGTTATGCCGTTTAGATAACATATCGCACTATATACCCGGTGTAGCGCCGCTCGATGTAAAGTCACTCAGCATACTAGATCAGAACTCTAATTGAACTCTCCATAGCGAATGCCTACTATCGTAGCTATAATGACACTGATGTGTTTGCCGCTCCAGTGTAAGTGATGCTCTACTCAGTGACGACTCAGTGTCACCCTCCTCACGGGGATTCAAATTACACATATCTGTGTACACACATATGTATGGTATGTCATACTGTCCATATGTTTGATACACCGCCGATATACATACTCTGTAGTAGGCTTGCTACAAGTTAGACGCTTATTGTGTTTAGTAACTGACAGTGGGACTCCACATAGCCTATATTCAATCGCGTGCAGATCTATGTGGCGTACTGCACACACTATATAGCCATCTAGCTATATGTGTACTCTGTTTCTCATTCATGCTTTTAAGCAGATGGGATGTGTAAGTGACATCGAGTGTCACTATATAGTGTGCCAGATGCGAGTTATCTGACTACACGGATCACTCTACTTGTGTCTAGCGTCTCTCGATGTGCGTATATCTGCAGTCAGTCTAGTGTCCATCAGAGCTGCACGTATATACCTCACGGATCATGTAATATTAGTCATTCTCTATATACTACTCTGGTTATTTCGTGTGTCCGCACGTAAGATGAAATTTGTTGGTGGTTCGGGTGGTGTGCTCTCGTCATCTCATGACTCACTCGAAAAGTAAGATATTATTATATCTCTGACGTGGTCGTAGAAAGGCGGCAGTATTAACTTCTTCTCTTCTTCGTTCCCTTCCTGTGTGAACTATGGGAGCAGCTACCTTAGAGATCCACCCTCACTAGCATAATATATCCCATGTTTGTGTGTGTGAGTCCTCTGTGTATAGAGTGTGGTGTGTAGGAGTGTGTGACTGTGGTGTCTGTGTGTTAATGATATCCCTTGGTGTGTGATTGTGTGAGTCTCTGTGTGGTGTGTGTATTTGCAGCTGCCGTTGATTATCGAGCGTGCGAATCTCATGTGCCTGTCATGTTTGTATGGGCACTGCGGGAGAGTACTCTACAGGGTCCGGTGAGTGAGATCCGATATTCTGTGTTGTGTAGAGCGCGCGTCGTGCGCTGATAGAGTGATCAGACCCGAATTATATCCTTAGTCTAGTTGGTTGGGTGGGCTCTCCTGACTTATTTGTGCGACGGGTCGTAAGCATAGTTAGAGGAGTCTGAACAACTAATGCGGTAGTGATGTGTGCTTGCTTCCGGGAGCTGGTTCAGAAATAATCGACTGGCGTGGGTTGTCGCGCAGCTCCCGGAGTCGAGAATTATTACACAGTGGACTCGGGTTTCCTCACAAGGGGTCTAGATAGAGTTTTAAATGGTGAGCTCAGTCGCGGTGTAACTGCTGCTGAAGCGAGTGCCTAGGGGTGATAGACGTTTTGGTGATAACTGCTCGGTGCACTCGCGGAGCGATGTCCAGTCGCGAGAGGCCGAGCTCGGCGTGTGTACACTCGCATGTTCCGATGGCTCGAGAGGACCTTGTGTACGGCATAGATGTGGCTCTGTAAGTGATGTGAGTGGAGAGATGAAGTAGTTGTGACCTGGTTACCGTGTTGGGCTACATTGTGGATGTCATGTGAATGCGTCGATGAGGGTCTCTCTTGGTTTGTGTGTGTCGTCTCGCTGGTCATAGATCGCGGCACACACAGAGGGTATAGACCTGTTGCGTGTATGCGTCGCTAAGTGTGCTGTGTTATCAGTGATTGTTGTGAGATATATAGAGAAATTAAAAGCTGGCGGTGTGCTACCAGACTGATATACCACGTCGCTCATACCTCTCCTGGTTCGCTCGAGAGCCCAGAGCCGAAGTTTGGGTCTACCAAAAGTGCACTAGCGAAATATGCGCGAGAAGGTTGTATAAGAAGTGACATACCACAGAGCAGTCAGGACATAGCGTCCACAAGCCTGACTGGTCCGTGGGCTCGAAGTAGTGTCTGTGTAGGGTGGATCAAGTCTATGATGTAACTTGGAACCATCTGGGCATACATACTATGATACACGATAGATGAGATAGAGGTCGTGTGTTTGAAGATCCACATGACGTTCGTATGCGGGTGCTCGCTAGTTGATGACTCTGAGTGCGTCGTGTGTCTGTGTCTAGTGTAGTGGCACAGGGGCTATATGTGAGAGAAGTGACCGCGTGCTCGCGCACTCGCGCTACGCCCGCACAGACGTGACAAAGGAGAACGACGCTCGGTGGCGTGAAAAACCCACTATTCGGATACTTGGACACTCTGAGTGATGCACGTCGGAGCGATCGGCAGGAGTGTTGAGTGCGTAGATACAGTTGGGCTAGGCGTTGTAGATGATACGCGCATCATTCGCGCTGCACGCTAGGAGATTGCTCAATGCTGTGAGTGAGCGTCAGCATTGGAGTACAGTGCTCTCTGTGTCTCAGTGAACTCCGTCTCCGTGTCGATCGTCACCAATCTCCACACTCCGCACTGACGCGCTCATGTTCGCACCAAGTCCCACCGGCGCAGCCCAGGACTTTGACTCTCTTGGATCACCGTTTCTCCAGCATGCTGCCAACATATCTTTTCACTTCCTGGTTATCATATTGGGTGGGTATTTGCCCTGGGTACCTTTCGCTGATGGGCATTGCATTGCACTTTAGGGATTCGTGATTCAATGGAAGAAGCACACCCGAAAGTCTCATCAAGTGCTTGAGAACGCACTGTCCTGAAATTCCCATGGGTATCTCTCCAGATTGTTGTTGCCCCGGAGTAAGAGCCTGTGGTCAACCCCCATATTTTGGGCCATGATCTCTCGGCCATTCCATTACGCTTGTTGGAGGTTCACTCGTCGGACCCTACTGCATAGGTCCAGGCCGACTCATCTTTGTCAGGCATGTAGCGTAAAGGTCCCTCCATGACCGGAAGATATATTCTCCGGGAACGTTAGATTCAGCTAACAGAATATTTGTGGGAATGTTAAATCGATGTCCATGACATTGAGGCATTCTCACAGGTACACAACCCAATTTTCAAGGTGGGCAAGGCCCGAGTACCAGTGGCGGTTTTGTGACACTTCCTGTGTAGACTGGTTCTAATCAAGTACATTCCAGCCAATTCCAACTTCCGTCCGGCTCCCACCGGCATTCAATACCTGTCGTTTGTCGTGGCGGATCTTGATTCAGGGGCTTTCGACGGCACCTTCCACCTGCCCAATGGGCCGTACCCGGATGTGGGGCTACTTTCGCAGACTTGCAGCTCCTAATAAACCATCTGTTGTAGGACCTTCTGAGTCGGCCGGTGCGTGGTGGCCCGCTGCCATATATCTTGCGTCCCTCTTTTGCGTAGAGATGTGATCCAAGTCTTGAGCACATTCATACCCGTGTTACACATCCCGGTGAGATGGGTGATCCACTAGCACCCACTCCCTTCTTGACCTATGTCTTTGCCCCTACAGCGGTACATGCATCCGACGTATCCCTTGCACGTCCATTTACACCATATTATTGGCTGCTGTCAAACTAGTGACGCTGCCTTCTTCACGGCTCCATCATGTGCCTAAAGTGTCGCTCTAGAGAACTCCAAAAGGCTTCAGGGTGCACTCTGACTCACTGTATCAACTAGGCAAACACGTACAATCTCTGGGCCTTCTATACTCAGGTCTTCCATAAGGACTGATGCACATAGAGTCATGCTCTCACGTATGGGCTTATAGCTTCTGTCGCTCCGCCACATGGGCGCACGGCTACTGCGGCCGGTCGGTAGTTTAACTGGCTGTGCCCCTAACATGTTCCAAGGACACTCTCTGGCGATGTGGCCATACTGTTGGCATGCCCAGCAGAGAGGCCCCTAGACCTCTGTGCGGCCTGATGGATGCCCTTGTAAGTGGGACCCGCTGTGGAGTTGTCCTGAAATGGGTGTTGTGGGAAGCTGAGGTCACTTCTGGAGTTTGTATGTAGCCGTTTCTGCCTTCATTTGGGGACACTTTCAGACGAAGTTCTCTAACCTGTCCAGCAAATAGCCTGTTAGACCCACATCTGTTAAAGACCTGAGTCTCCGCTCCTCTGCTTAGCTTGGGCTCACTACGACGGTGTTTACATTATGGGTATGGGGTTTTTCTTCCCTACTCCAAGCGGGGCTAAGTTAAACACTATAAAACGTCGGTCAGCTTGTCATTCGGGGTCATCTCTTGCATATTGTCCCGTAAGGATTTATTGTACTAGTCCCACAATGAATGATCTCTTAGTTAACTTATCCACTTCCTGAAAAGACCCCTTGGCCACTGGGTCTCGACCCCGCCTTATTTCATTTCAACATTTCTGTAGGATTATGCAGTACTGCCATGAGGGTTCCCCTCTCTTTGCTGGGCACGGTTGAAGCGAAGTTGGTTGAAGGTGCCACACAACACTTGGCCGCACCCCTGGGTCCCTTCCAGACAGGAGAATATTTTGTCCAGTGTGTCCCTCATCGGACTCGGGCCGTACCATCAGACTGTCTCCGTCTAACGTCACCCTCTTAAGGCCCCCAAGGTGTCTCTATCTCGCCCCTAGTTTCTGGACCTTGGTTTACATATTTTAACTGCACTACGCTCACTTATCTGTACAGTCCTGCAGTGCCATGTTTTTTTCATCAAATTTGGGGGAGGGACTTGTAAAAGTGAACCTACCTGCGAACATAACTCACTCTGGGCGGGGGCATCCCTATGGTGGACACCCCTGATCTAGGCTCTGGGACTGGCGCCTGTGACGCCGGGGAGAGACCTCCCTGTCGCGCATCCCCCAGTCCATAACGGTCGCTGTAATCCTTGCCTGCTAACTGCTCACAAGGTTGTAAGCGAAATCACCGATTGGTAGAGATTCCCGGAATACAGCGAAGTTCGGACAAAGAAAAACGACTCCAACACCAGTTCAGAAACAAACCCATTAGTTTACTGAACTTTTCAGAAAAAGCTTTGTGAACAATCCCCAAACACACATGTACATAAGTAGAGTGACCAAGGGGCGGACCACTGTGCCGCACTGCGCGCTTGCACCGAGAGTGTGTCCTATGGATGCACAATCAGTTTACCTATCATGGGGTTCAGAATAGAGGCTGATAGCAACCCGCTACCTTTTAATACCATACAAGGACAGGAACAATCTTGTGTGGTGCAGTTCAAAAGCGTACGCGGCGGTGTGTGGCACAGACGCTTTCAATTGGTAGCAGACTTATCCCGCTATCCCAGACATATACACATAAAAACAGATCCTCTAACATGCGAACCGGTTTGCATAAAAACAGCGTTATAACAATAGCCCCATCCATGTCCCGAATAGGGGGGCGTAGTTGGTTAAAATCACCCTATGGCCTGAAAGAACCAAAATCTGTCCTAACTAGACTAACAGGCCTGCACACAGTCCTAGTTTTGTGTGGCGTGCACGCTTTCATTTGACACGGGTATACCTTTTCGATGGCCGGCAGTTGCTCTCTGAAGTGTTGTTCCCATGCTGTCCATGATGTAGTCGCTCTCTCTCAGTACTTTGCAGAGGGTTCGTTCCTTTGTGGGTCTTTCTTTGACAACAGCTTCAATGCGCTCAGTTACACTCCTCTCTCTCTGGGGGTTCTCACATTTTGAGCCCGGAAGGGAGCAAGTCAATCTTTCAGCCAGCATCTGTTCCCTCCTGCTTTCTCTTTGTGTTTCCTCCTTCCCAACTAAAATGGCCGCGATACCTCATGTCTCTAGTACACATGTCCTCATAGTCTCACCATGTCTCTAGTCTCATGTCTATCATTTGCATGAAAAGTTTCCAGAGGGACAGTGGCATCTTGTGGCCCAAACACACAGGAATGCAACAAGAATGCTTTACAATAATAAGGTCCACACATTATGATTGTTTACTGAGTAAATACAAGCGGCTGTTCCATATCCCACCAACAGTCATCATAATTCAAGTGGATCTGAATCATGGAATCACACAAATTAAATAATGCAGGTTCGCTAAACTAGTAGGGATCTTTATTGTACAGGCACTACATGAGGATCTCTTTAAATACACTAGGTAGTACAAATATAGGTGGAGGAGTAAGTTAGCGGTGCAAACTGGCTCTTTAAATATCAAATAATCCAGTGTGTGCACTTTAACCCCTTTCCACCAGGGCCAGTTTTGACCTCTATGATAGAGCCCCAATTTTGAAACCCGGCTTGTGTCACTTGATGTGGGAATAACTTTATGATACTTTTATCAGTCCATGTGATTCAGAGAGTTTTGTACAAAATTTTGGTTCATACAATTGTTGCTCATTTGTGAAAAATATAAAAATGTTGTAAAAACGTGGACAAATTTGCCGTTTTCAAACTTAAAAAATTTCTGCAATTAAGACAGATAGATAAATCAAATAAAATAGTTTATAACTAGCATCTATGAGAGGCGTTCAATAAAAATTTCCCCTGATCCACCTCTAGTTATCACTGGATGCTGAAACTGCACATGTGTAATGATATAAGTCTCTAATGGTTACGTGCCAATTTACAACTCAGAACTGATAACGGTCTTGATTTTCACAAGTGGGGTGAGGGTTTGATATATGGACCTAGTGGAGAAATACAGAACAGTCATCAGTCCCCCTTACTTGTAAGGGCCGCACCAAGGGAAGACGTTCGATGAGCTGGAAGAGGTTTATGGTGTGTAGGCCCCTCATCATTGATGTAGTCAAGAAACTGGCTTTGTCAATTAAAATGTGGCCGGACTTCGGTGCAGACAGCTCCAATTCCAGGGCGACCCCACTCTGCTATTGATGAACACACCATCCAGCAAATGGTGGTCGCCGTTTTGGAAAATTGCCGCGTAACCATTCGCCACCTAGACGAAAATGTCAAGATAAGTGTGGGATCCATAGAAAAAAAAAAACATCCAAGACCATCTTCACAAGCATAAGGTATCCACTCGCTGAGTTCCGTTCCCCTACTGCTCACACCTTTCCAGAATTGAAAGAGTTGAATGCTCCCAGGCTCTATTGACGATGTGCTATGGAAACCAGAAGGATTTTTTCAACATGATGAAAGCTGGATTCATCACTATGATCCTGAGACTAAAGTTCAGTCGATGCAAAGGAAGCATCATGACTCATTGCCTCCAAAGGCAGGCAAGGTCATGCTAGCAGTATTTTGGGACCAGCATGGAGTAGTATTGATGGGTTTCCAAGCAAAGGGTACCATGCCCACCTACGGGCATTTATATGCTTCATGCTGCAGAAATTACGGATAAATCATGAAACGGCCCAATACCCCCAATCCCCCCACACACAAGAGACGTGGGTGGCTGTCACCAAAGGTGCTCCGCCCTCCTTCTGCAAGACAATGCACCAATTCACAACTCACATGTTGCCCAAATAGAAACATACTCCTGTGGCTTGGAAATTCTACCGTATACCTTTTATTCACCTGACCTCGCACTATCGGACTTCCACCTCTTTCCAATAATGAAGTTATTTTTGAAGGACAAGCATTTTCCAGATGATGAAACTCTGATGTTCGAAATCACAATGTGGCTTTTGGAGCAACCTGTCAACTTCTACAAGTGAGGTGTTTACAGTTGCTTAATGGAAGAAGTATGTGCCCTAGGTGGTACCTATGTAGAGAAGGGCTAGAAACTGTGCCAAGTTTCATAGCTCTCAGTTCACAGGAAGTGGGTCAGGGGGAATCTTTAATGAACGCCCCTTGTACCATATGTCTACTCTAGATTGGAGAGAGAATGATTGACCGCACACCGAAAATTGATGCAAAAATAGATTCATTTAATTAAATCCACAGGGCTCCAGAGAAAATATATAAGTTGAGCTTAAATCAGCGTGACGTTTGGTCACTGTCAGACATTTTTCATAAAAAGTCCACCAGTCTGAAGAGTGGTTAAAGGATAATAAAAAGGGGCCGTAGCCCTGTGAAATTAAGAGCCTCTTATTTCTACAGAAGGCTACGGCATTTTTCCTGTTCCTTTATCAAACCTTCGACTGTGACTTTTTGAAAATGGTCTGACAGGGACTGAAAACGGTCACGCTGATTTTAGTCACCTTATATATTTTCTGGAAGCCTGTGGATTTAATTAAGAATGAATCTATTTTTGCATCAATTTTCGGTGTGGGTCAATACATTCTCTCTGTAACTTGTGGTGAAGTAACTTCACTACTTTTGACCAGCACCCTATCACAGTCTGCTAACTGTGCATGCCACCCCACCCCACTAGAATAATTACTCTAAATTGGAATCATTTTTTAAATGTCATTAGGGGGCTTATACATTTACTAACAATTTTTTACATTTTCAAGATATTTCACAAGACAGAGGTTTTAGGCACCAGTCCAGTTCTGATGTGGCTTTAAATGGGGCTGCTAAAATGACTCCCCACAAGTTCTACATCTTAAGAAATGCACCTCTTACAGTATTAAATAAAGCATTAAGTTTGTTAAATCTATTTGTTACACATAAATTAAAGCAAAGTGGAGGTGATATTTAAAAATTTAACTTTTTTTTGCAGATTTTCAATATTAATCCATTATCATCTGGAACACAGTAGATGGTATCAGGGAAAGGCTACTAAACAATGATTCTCCTGATTCTGTCATTTTTAGAAGATTCATATATGTGGCCCAAGTGTACTATTTGACCTCAAAGTAGGGGGAACACCTACCATATTGTTGGGGCCTGTGATTTTCTATTAACCCCTTCACGACCCTGGGCATATGAGTTCATACGAGGGCCGCTAAGGGGGGGCTTTGCGCAGGGACGATCGCTCCGCGACCCCCCCGCACAGCCGCCCGGGTGTTAACTGCAAATCGCCTTTAACACCGGCAAGTAACAGCGCGGTGGGTGGCTCCACCCGCTGGCAGCTGTTTTACCATCAGACACACGAGGCAAAAAGATGGCCGCTGGCGTCTGAAGAATGACGATCGGTGCGCGCACCGATCGGTACGGTCAACGGCACCGATCGACGACTGGCATGGTGGTGTGGAGCCTTGTTGAGGGCTCCCCGTCACTTATTCCTGGCGGTTTTGCCCAAACTTCCGTCCGCCAGACAGGAATTGAGGAAACCACATCTTTGTCACCCTAATGCATTACCTTTTGTCAATGCATTAGTTGTATTTAACAAATTGCGCCCCCCTAGTGTTCAAGCACCACGTAGGGGACTAATATGTTTTACAGGATATAACAAAATAAAAAGTTTTTTTAAAGAGTACAAAAAAAAAAAAAGTTTATTTAAAAGTTCAAATCACACCCTTTCCATTTTAACAAATAAAATAGTTAAAATATAAAAAGTTCACCACTTATTTGTATCGCCGCGTACGAAAAAAGTATGATCTTTAAAAATGATAACATCAATTATCCGTTACGCTGAACACGGAGAAGAAAAATAAATTCCAAACGCCAAAATTGCGTTTTTTGGTTCATTTTACGTCACTCAAAAAATGAAAAAAAAAAGATCAAAAAAGTTGCATACTGCATTCCCAAAACTACTAGCGATAAAAAGTACACTTCAGCCCGCAAAAAAATGCACCTCACTGACGGTCTGTAGGTGTTAGTATACAAAAATGTTATTGGTCGCACAAACTGGCGCGCGGCGCGCAATATGTCAAAATATAGAAAAATTTTTGGTATTTTTTTTCGGTACCAAACAAAACTGGAAACCCTACAGTTGGTCATTGCCGGACACGTACACCTTTAGAATACATTAACACATTATATTTACCGAAGATTTGAACGCCGTAAAGCAAATCACCCAGAAAAATAGGAAAAAACTACTTTTTTTTTTCACAATTTGTCCCACTTGAATTTTTTTGTTGGTTTCACCCAGTTATAGTTTATAGTATAGTGAATAAAAACCATTAGAAAAGTACATCTTTGTCCCACAAATAAAAGCCCTCATGTGTCTATGTAGGTGGAAAAATAAAAAAGTTATGGCTTTTAGAAGGCGAGGAGGGAAAAACGAACGTGTCTAAAAAAAAAAAACCCGGGTCCTGAAGGGGTTAAGGTAATTTTATGCACCATTTTTAAGTTTGGTACACTATAAGTAGAGATGGGCGAATTGATTCTAACGAAGTGGAATTCGTTTAGAATTTCAGGAAAACTTCGATTCTGAACGAAGTCGAAGGTTGGGATGCTTCGCGGGAACGAAGCGTGCTTTTGATTGATAAAATGGCTGCGAGCACATGGCGTTACATGGGGCAAAGCACTCTGGGAGGAAGAAGGGCATAGCCTGCACGACATGTGCAGAGATGAAGCCAATCAGAGACCGGCGGGATTCTGTGAGGTCACCGCACTATATAAGTCTGGGCGCGACGCTGGGAGCTCATACCGCTCTCACTGTACTGAGTAGGGAAGGTGCTGCCACGGCTGCTTATGATATCTCATACTAAAAAACTCACTTTTATACAGCGATTTTTGGGCGGGGTGTCACAGCTTGTCTCAGAGACTGCTTTTCTTACGTTCTAGTTCTGATTTTGTTGGGTTTTGGAACTGATGTCCAGTGTGCGTCCAATGCAGCTGCATATACATTTTAATGCTATCTGCTCAGTTCTTCAGCACATTGAATATCCAAGTGTTAACAAAGCCTGTTCCTGTTCTATTCAGTTAAAGAAACAGCGTTTTTACAATACAAATACCACTTAATTTTTGGTTGCTCATTTCTTTTGCGCAATTTACATCCAGGGGTTAATAAAGCGTTGTTCTGCTGTTGGGGTCACTAAAAGAAACTGTCTTTTTCACCGCACAAGAAGAAATTTTGCCTGTAGCATAATTCATAACCGAAGGTTAATTACAAGTTTTTCTGTTGTTGTGTACCGTAAAATACACGCCATTTTAACACGCTACAAAGCTGGAAATTTTTGGTTGCTCATTTATTTTGCGCAATTTAGATCCAGGGTTAATTAAGCGTTGTTATGCTGTTGTGGTCAGTAAAAGAAACGTTCTTTTTCACCGCACAAGAAGAAATTTTGCCTGTAGCATAATTCATAACCGAAGGTTAATTACAAGTTTTTCTCTTGTTGTGTACCGTAAAAAACATGCCCTTGTAACACGCTACACAGCTGGTACTGTTTGGTTGCTCATTTATGTTGCGCAAGTTAGATCCGGGGTTTAAATTAAGCGTTTTTTAGCGTTGGGTCAGTAAAAGAAACGTTCTTTTTCACCGCAAAAGAAGAAATTTTGCTTGAATAATTCATACCCGGGGTTTAATTACAATTTAAGCGTTACGTTGGCCACGACATCGTCGATGGTCGATAGCCGCCCATCACGACAAGATATTCATGGCGAGGGTAGATTAATCGATGCCATTAAATCTATGGGAGAGCAACAACATCTTCATTCTTACACCCCAAACAGGGCTGGAGAACGGAATTTAAAATCCACAACAGTCAAATGGTACGTGCCATCTTAGGCAACACACTTAGGATAAAAGCCACAGAAAAAAAAAATCACGACCCTTTCCCATCCCCCTTTCAAACAGCATGACCCTTAAACCTCATGACCCACAAATTAAAAAGTGCCAAAGGGGTATGATTTGAACCATCATTTTACTTGAAATGGCATTGAAAACCCTGTCCTGGGAAAGCATCAGAGCCCCAAACTTGCACACCCCCCAATTTTAAAAAAAGGGTGGAAAAAAGGGGCTTTCAAAAACCACTATTTTTGTTTCACTGGGCATTTGACTATACCTGTACTGGGCCAACAGCATCGAGCCCAAACCTGCATGACCCAGATTAAAAAAGTTGACGGAAAAAGGAGTCTTTCAACCACATTTTAGTTTCACTGGGACAATTGGACTTACCCTGTCCTGGGCACAGCATGAGCCCAAACCTGCTTGACCCAGATTAAAAGTGCCGGAAAGGAGTCTTGTTCAACCACCATTTTAGTTTCACTGAGACATTGACTATACCTGTCCTTGGCACCAGCATGAGCCCAAACCTGCATGACCCAGATTAAATAGTGCCGGAAAAAGGAAGTCTTTTGAACCACCATTTTAGTTTCACTGGAATAGGACTATCCCTGTCCTGGGCCAACAGCATGAGCCCCAAACCTGCATGACCCCAGATTTAAAAGTGACGGTAAAAGGAGTTCTTTCAACCACCCATTTTAGTTTCACTGGGATCATATACTGTCCCCTGTCTGGGTAGCGCTTGCCCTCCGTTATGAGTGCGGACCAATGGGCTTCACTGGAAATACTGGGTGGTTACGCGCCTGTTTCCACCAGGTGCCCTTTTTCTTGGCTTTCTTTTTCTCATTTTAACTCAACATGCTGGAGGACTATTGTCTCTGACTTTGTTCTCTGTCCGTGCTCCATACTTCCCAATGTTCCTCTGTATAACACTGACAGATTGCAGGGTGGGGAGATTGGGTGAGAATCCAGCAGTTCATGGTCCACATTGGCACCAATGACCAAAGTTAGGGTAGGAGGAGTGTCCTTAAAAACGATTTCAGGGACTTAGGCCAAAAGCTCAGGGCAAAAGGACCTTCCAAGGTAATATTTCAGAAATATTACCTGTTCCACGAGCCACACCAGAGACGCAGCGGAGATTAGAGAAGTTAATAAGTGGCTCAAAAATTGGTGTAGGAAAGAGGGATTTGGGTTTTTGGAGATCTGGGCTGACTTTTGTCTTGGCTACAGACTCTATGCTAGGGTTGAGCTGCACCTAATTGGGGAGGGTGCAGCTGTATTGGGGGACAAAATGGCTAGGAAAGTTGGAGGAATATTTAAACTAGGATGGGGGGGAGGGTAAACTACACATATTAGCATGCAAAGGGTTAGTGAAAACTTAGAGAGCTGGGATATTAGGAATATAACAGGGGGTGGAGTGGAGGGAGGGGTGTAGAAAGATAAAAAATATCAGGAGGAGAAAGGAATAAAACTGAAAAATCTATAAATGGCATGCTGACAATGCAGGAAAAAGGGGGGGGGTGGGGTGGTTTCTGACCAACAAAAAAAATCAATGAACTAGAAGTATTAATAGCTAAGAAAAATATGAATTTGAGTGGGATCAACTGGAGACATGGCTGGACGAGAGTACGATCACTGGGCGGTTAACTTGCAGGGTTACAAGTCTATTTAGAAAGGATCGTAAAGAAACGGAAAGGGGGGGAGGTGTCTGTTCTCTATGTAAAATCCTGTTGAAGCCAACACTGCACGGGAAGGATATAGGTTTACAGGTAATTGAACATTTGGAATCATTATGGGTAAGTTATACTGGGGGTAACAATAACAATAATAATACTTAATAGGGGTCTGATATAGGCCCCAAAATATAAACAGAACCCTTGGAAGATGTATTCCTCAGGCAAATTGATGAGGCGGCTAATCAGAATGAGGTTATTATTTGGGCGACTTTAACTATCCAGACATCAAATTGGGAATCTTGGAAGCTTGTAGGCTCTCATAAAGGGAAAAACGTGTTTTGTCAATAACTAATGATAATTTCCTTTGCCAAAGGTGCAGGAACCACTAGAGGAGAAGGCACCTTCTAGACCTAATATTAACTATAGATCTGGACAGAGTAACAAGGTTCATGGTTGAGGGCACCTAGGGAATGTGACCCATAATATAATAAATTTCCGTTTTATCATTCAATAGAGTTTTTTTGTAAAGGAGCACAAAAAACACTGAATTTTAGGAAGGCTAATTTTTTTCTGTTAGGGAGGGCCCTAAACCGTATTGACTGGGACAATGTATTTTAATATGGCAGAACTAATTATAAATGGGATATTTTTAAAAAACATCCTAGGCTACCACTGTGAGTAGGTACCATACCTTATGGTAATAAAAAAATTAGAACAGGAAAAACCCATGTGGTTCAACAGGGATGTAAAAGAGGCAATAAAAAACAAAAAGAAAGCGTTTCAACTACTAAAACAGGAGGCAGTGAAGAGGCACTAAGAAAGCTATAGGGAAAAAATAAAGTGTGTAAAATAAGGATAAGGAAGCAAGCTGGAGACGAAAGACATATTGCTATAGAAAGTAAAAATAAAACACCCAAAAATATTTTTTGAACTTTATAAAATAGTATAAAAGATTTAAACGGAAAAAATGTTGGGCCCTTTGAAAAATACTGAGGGAGGAGACAGTAGGGGCGATGAGAAAAAAGCAATCGTATAAACACTTTTTTCTCCACTGTATTTACGATGGAGGATGACCTTTCCTGTTGAACAGAGAGGATGTGGTAAACTCCAACTTAAAAAGTTCTTGTCTAACCCAGGAAGAAGTGCAAGCTCCGTTCTTAGGAAGATTAAAATAGACAAATCCCCGGTCCAGATGGCAAACACCCACGTGTCCTAAGGAGAGTTAAGTCAGTGATGTATAGATAGGCCCCTATTCTTAATATTTCATGGACTGTCTAATAAGGGTATGTCCCAAAGAATTGGGCATAGCAAATGTTGGTGCCAATTATTCAAATAGGTCAAAAGTGATCCAGGAAACGATCGGCCAGTAAGCTTAACCTCTGTTGGAGGTAAAATGTTTGAAGGGTTTTCTCAAGAGATGCTATCCTGGATGTATCTCACTGGAAAATACAAAATGTATAACGCCCGTTCCAGCATGGGTTCCATGAAGGATCGGTTCCTGTCAGACTAATTTCTCATCAGCTTCTATGAGGATTGTCAGTGCTAGATGGATCGGGGTGAGGCAACTGGATTCATATATTTTCTAGATTTTTCTAAAGCATTTGAATACGGGCCACTAAAAGGTTGGGTAAAATTAAAATGAGAATGCTTGGACTGGGGAAATTGTGTTGTGCAAGTGGTAAGCAACTGGCTCACTGATAGAAAACAAAGGGTAGTAATTAACGGTACATACTCAGACTGGATCGCTATTACTAGTGGGGTACCACAAGGGTCAAGTATTGAGGCCTATCCTCTTTGACATTTTCATTAATGATCTTACACAGGGAATACACAGTAGAATATCGTTCTTTGCAGACGTTACTTTGCTCTGTAAAGTAAATCAACACAATAGAGGATAATATGTTATTACAAAGGGATCTGGATAGTTGGAGGCCTGCGGCAGGGGAAATGGCAGATGAGGTTTTAAACTCGTGATCTGTCGAGTTAAAGCAAGGTTATTGCACATGGGGAAGAGAATCCGATTACATGGATTACATGTTAAATGGAAAAAAACACTGGGTAAAAGTGGGACATGCGAGAAAGACTTGGGAATTCCTGGTGGAACAGTAAAACTTAATTGTAGCAGCCAAAGTGTAGGCAGCAGCAGCCAAAGCAAAATTAGGATATCGGGGGTGCATTAAAAGGGGCATAGATGTACATGATGAGAACATATTCTCCCATTTTTATACAGTCAATGGTTAGACCACACAAGGAATTATTGTGTTACAGTTTTGGGCCAACAGTGCACAGGAAAAAGACATTGTAGAGCTTGTACAGGTACAAAGGCAAGGCAACAAAAATAATAAAGGATGGGTGGACTACATTAACAGAAAGATTGGCAAGATTAGGGTTATTTAGTTTAGAGAAAAGAAGGCTTCGGGGGGACATAATAAATATGTTTAAAATACATCAAAGGTCAATATAGAGATCTCTCCCAAGATTATTTATACCACAGGGCTGTATTAGAACAAGGGGCATCCTTTACGTCTTGAGAACGAAAGTTTCTACATAAACATAGAAAGGGAATTCTTTACTGTAAGAGCAGTGGAGACTATGGAATTCTCTGCCAGAGTGAATGGTCTGGGTGAAATTCAAATAACTGATGTTCAAAAAGGGTTTGGATGCATTTCTGGAGCGTAATAATATAACAAGTTATAGTGACTAGGATTGAGGAGAGGGGTCATTGATCCAGGGATTTTCTGATTGCCAGATTGGAGTCAGGAAGGAATTTTTGCCTAAATGAGGACAATTGGCTTCTACCTCATTGGGGTTTTTGCCTTCCCTCTGGATAAAACCTTAGCCAACAGGCTGAACTAGATGGACGACTTGTCTTTTTTTAGCCTTACAAACTATGAAACTATGAAACTATGAAACCTACATCTGGTCAAGTTTTCCAGTACCTCCCTTGTACAATTCAGAGGAATTTTTTTACCAGCTATTTTGTACATGCAAGTTTTTTAGTAGTTTAATTCTAGAAAACACATTTTTAACTAGGGATGGAATCCCACCATGGTCTTTGTTTCTCTTTATTAATTTGTATTAAATGGGTTGTCTCAATACAGGGGATTGATAGACTATGTTTAAAGATCTTGCAAAAAACAGTACATTTGCAATATGTGTCATTAAAACAGTGTCCTACCTATTCCTGTTTCTGGACAGCGCACCATCACCCTTGAGCAACTCTTGACAATTGTGAAGAACAAAATGTTCTGTTAGAAACCACATTTTTTACAATTGGACATGTTTAGTTCTAGATGATTTCACAGAATATTGCCCCAAAATTCAAACATGGACAAATTGTGCTGGGATTGAGGTTGCGATTAACCACTGAAGGGGACTGATTGGGGACGCTGTTCTGTTACTGAGATTCACAGCGGGCCCTGACCCAGCAGATGACAGGCATGGACGGTCCTGCAACTGACGACCGCTGGCATGCGTGTGTCGCCAGCACTGGAAGGAGCACCTTCTCTCGTACCTTCTACCTCCCATGTCCTACCCCCTCTTTGCTCGCTTACCCCACCTGAATTTCGCTCCTGTTCGAGAATAATAAAAATTTGAGAAGGTATGGAAGAGTTTTGGAAAGTCTCTTACTTAAAGACGGCAATCACAGCTATTCTCAAATCCCTCAATCAAAACAAAATTGCTCGGATTCTAATTTAACTGGCAAACACAGTAGATCTATCAACCAAGCTGGCCTGCGCCAAAGTGAAAAAAAAACAACGTATCTGTAATGTATTTCGGATAATAAAAGGTATTCATTATATTTTTTTGGCACCTATCAATTCACCTGTGTGGACTACAAAATTGCTGTATTCACATTTAAGTGCAAAGGGTGCCGCAATAACAAGCTGTAGTGCGCAAAAAGTGAGAAAAAACACGTTTCTGTAATGTATTCGGATAATTAAAAAAGGTAATTTTGGCACTTTTTTCAATTCACCTGTGGTTGACTACAAAAATTGCCGTATTCACAATTTAAGTGCAATGTGCCTCAATGAACAAAGCTGTAGTGCGCAAAAATTGAAAAAAACACGTATCTGTAATGTTATTTTGTGGAAATTAAGGTATTTTTTGGACACCTATAACCTGTGCTGGACTACAAAATTGCTGGGATTCTAATTTTAAACTGCAAGGTGGCTATATCAACAAAGCTGGATGGGCAAAAATGAAATGTAAAAGAAAACACTTTCTGAAATGTATACTGATAATAAAAGTGGAGTTTTGCACCCTAACAAAGCGAACCTGCAGTTTCTAGGAAAAGATGTGTATCCTATATAAGTTACAGGCTTGCCCACTATCCAGGAAATATTTCAATAGAAAGTGGTATTAATAAAGTATTGCAGTGCAATGTCTACTTAAGTCTTGCCTTGACTTTATCAAATATCTTTTATAGAGATTATTGGACTGTGTTCGCCGCGTGCCACCCCCCCCCCCTGCTACCCCTCTGTGACTTTACAGCGGAAGTTGCTCCTTTAAAATTTCTCTACCTAACTACATAAAATATTCCAATTCTCTGATTAACTAAGTTGTAAGGACACAGCTAACAGTAGAGTCTTTCTCTGTGAATAGAAATAGAATAATTTCGCTGGCTGGTTGGACTCAGGCTGAGCGCACGTCCTAATGATATGTGACGCTTGAGGAGACACTGATCATGCACAGGAAGGGAATGTTCTATGTAAAACGAGGTTCTGTGAATTTTTCCAGCCAATCGCAACCATTACACATCCAGGTCATGACGTGGCACACACATCTCACCTGCTTACTTCTGTAAGCTGGATTTGGCTGGCCGCCAAAATGACAGGAAGCGCGAAAAATGGCGCGGATCTTATAGATGATGCACAGATTTTTAACCTAATTATCGCAATGATCTAAAAATTTAGATCAAACATAAAAAACTGTTTTCCGGTTTCAACTTTGTCGATAATAATCGCGCGCAACACTATAATTACAAGTTTTTTCTGTTGTTGTGTACCTCGTAAAATAACACGCCATTTTCAACACGCTATAAAGACTAGTAATTTTTGGTTTACTATTTCTTTTGTCGCATTTAGATCCAGGGGTACTAATTAAAGCATTTTTCTTGCTGTTGTTGGTCACTAGGCAGAACCGTTCTTTTTCACCGCCCAAAAGAAGAAATTTTGGCTGGTAGCATAATTCATATCCGAAGGTTAATTACATAGTTTTTCTGTTGTTGTGTACAGTAAAATACACGCCATTTTAACCGCTTTACAAAGCTGGGGGTAATTGTTGGCAGATATTTCTTTTGCACAAGTTTACAATTAAGGGATAACTAAGTATTTTTCTGCTGTTATACTTAATAAAAGAAACGTTCTTTTTTCACCACCAAAAAGAATTTTAGCCTTGTGCCATAATTTCATATCCCGAATGTTAATTAGCCTGTTTGTGCTTTTCTATTCAGTTAAAATACACAGTGTTTTTAAACGGGCACTTACAAGAAATTTTTTCTGTCAATTTGTGGCGAGCGCAATTTATATCCGGGGTTACAAGCTATTAGGGGTTCATTTGGAGTTAAAATACAGGGTGTGTGTATTTATCATATACTGATATCTTCATCAAACAGAGTCTGTACATTTTAGAACATAACAGTTGTCAGACAGAGAACGGTGGCAGGCTCTTCACTGCGGTAGTGGCAGTGCACAAACATTCCTGGGGAGAGGCCAGGGTCGCGCACAGGCAAAGGGGGAGTCCACAAGCAGGGGTCACCTCGGTGAGGCCACAACTGCCGCGTCATCTAGCGGCCGTGTTGTGGGTGGTTCAGCAACCCAAATGGTTCTTGATTGGTGGACTCCCAGATGACATTCTGACAAACCACCAGCCAAGAGACGGTGGGAACGTCAGACACAACCCTTAGTTGGCATGGCCCAGGAGGGGGTCAGCGGCCCTCACCTGTCCTCAATCCGCATCTGCCCCATCCGGGTTTTCCCTCGCCAGAGATCTACTATGTGTTCCTGGGTTTCAGTGCACTAACAGTGAGTATGAGGAGGACAGTCAGCAGCTACTTGGCGGGGATAAATGGGGCCACTATCCCCTGCTTCTTGCAGTAGGCCCCAAATTTATAGAGGTGGAAAGGCCCAGGGGAGATATTTTGTGAGAGGTCAGCCTCTGCATACCAAGACCGTGAGGAGGACAGCAGTGACGATGAAACACAAATCGATGATGATGTAGCCGACCGCACTTGGGAGCCGGGTGAAGAAAGGGCTTCTTCATCGTCAGGAAAAGAGGGTGTTAGCTTGCACGTCAAGCAGCGGCGCAGCCAGCAAGTGGGTTGTGTGGCCGTGAGTCAGCAGGGTAGCAGCAGGGTGAGGTCAGGCGCCAAACAGCCCCGGGGTCGAAAACCCGCTTTGCAGGTCCAAGAAAGTAGCGGCACAAGGGCTCTGCGAGGCAGTTGCGGTAGTAGTCACTCAGTGCGGACTGTTGGCAGTAAAATCAGCTACTCGGCGGAGTGGCAGTTCTTTGGTAAGACACCGGAGGAGCCGAATATGGGTATATGTAGAATTTTGTGGCAGAAAGTGAAGCGTGGCCAGGAGAGTAACTTTGGCACCCGGCCCCGCGTCAACACATGCAGCGTCACAATCCGTGGCCTGGGAGAAAACGTGGCTCAGATGTGGTGGTCCATCATCCGCCGCAGCAACAGCAGCAGCAGCGCCCAGTGGCACGCATGCCTTTGGGCAGCCAGTCAAGGCTCCACCACCTCTGCAAAAGGGGAGTTGTTTCTCTTTCCCATCATCTCTCAGTCCAGATGCACTCTGCCACCCCAGTTTTGAAGGTCCGCTGGACTACTGGGCAGCCAAACTGGGTGTGTGGCCGCAACTTGCCGAGTTTGCAGTGGAGAAGCTGTCCTGCCCCGGGCCCGTAGTGTGGCATCAGAGCGGATGTTCAGTGCGGCGGGGCCATGTTACCCCAAGGAGAAACCCACTTGTCCACGGGAAATGTGGAACCACTGACCTTTGTCAAGATGCATCAGGCGTGGATCGGCCAGGATTTCCACACACAAATGCGATTCATCCCGAAGTAATTCGGACTGAAACGAATTTTGTCGGAAAATTCGGCGAAGTCACCGAATCGAATTTTTGAGAAATTCGCCCATCGCTAACTTACTTAAGGTATTAAAACTTAATAAACACCCCTAGAAAGAGCCAACTTTGATAACGTCACCACTTAAATTCAGTGGTGTAGTGAGTAAATTAGCCCCACAGGTGTTTCACAATTTTTTAGCGTTAACCTGTAAAAATGAAAAATTAATATTTTTTAGAATAATAATATGCAGTTTTAGCTGAAATTGTTTCACTTTCCCAAGGAATCCTGGAAAAAAAAGTATCCCAACGTTTGTTATGCAAATTCTTCTGTTTGGATGCATGACAAGGCGTACAACGGAGGGAGCGCTATTTGGCTTTTGGAGCGCAGATTTTGGTGGGTGCCATGATGCATTTGCAAAACCCCGTCACAGCCACTGGAGTAGAAGGGGAAAGGCGCTGGGGTGTAGATCCACTGGACCACTGCAAGTGGTGGTTTAAGCCATGTCGGGAGTGGAGTCTAAGGGGCCCCTGATTTTCACCAGAGGCCACCACAAGGTAGGTTGGGTTTGCTGTGGCAAGAGACTCCCAGATCACTATCTCTGACCCGACTTAATAGTGGTGGTGGCTGAGGTGTAGTGAGGAACAGAATTTTAAAACAGGCTCGTGATTGGGGACAGGCAGGAATTTCAGGGCAGATAGCAGGTAGATCATGGTCAGTCGACAGAAGCAGAGGTCTAGATACAGATAAGGCAAAAACATTGAAGACATGCTTTCACTAAGGCTCAGAGCACTGTAGATTTGGTAGGGAGTGCATGAAGAGGCAGGAATTAAATAGGGTCAGCTCCCTGTGTTAATTAATTGCCTATGATCTGGCCCTTTAACTGGGAGTGGAAATATGCCCACCAGTCAGCAGGAGAGCCAGGGGAGTGAGGAGAGGTGAGTATAAGAGCCGCCACCCATGTCTAGAGCGGCAGGAGGTGAGATACAGAGGCACCTGCAGAGATGCACATCATGGGGGGAAGATGGAGTTTGTAAGCCACTGGGTTAATCCACTGCACACCTCCAAAGGATCCAAGAAACATGGACCCAGCTAATAACTGGGGATCCTCAGCCATATATACTTTGCAGATAACCACACCTTATCTCTAGGGGCAAAGATTGGAGTAGGTCTTCTTTTAGCCGCTTGTCTTTTCATACATTAAACTGCTAGTTACAGGAAGCGAAGTGTCTTCCACCACACTGTCAAAAAGTCCAAGACTTGAGCATCCACCACAGGGACTTCGGAAAGGATCTTCAGAGGAAGAAGTGGACAAGGGTGCTGGCCATTAATGATATAGATGGGTGAGGCCCCGATAGGTGGTTATAGGATAACTCTGCAGAGGGTAGAAGACTAGCCCAGTCATCTTGATGTGTGAAGATGAAATGGCACAGGTAGTTACTCAGAATCTGATTTACCCTCTCAACCTGGCCATTGATGATAGTAAGCTGATGAAAAGTCTAATTCCACCTGTATATGAGAGCTAGAGTTTAGACAAAAATCTAACCATTGTGGTCCATGTAGATGTTGACTAGATTTCAAGCCTCTTCCAGCAGATTACACCATTTGTCCAAAGCCAACTTGATGACCAGTAATTCTCAATCCCTAATGGTGTAGTTCCTTTTTGCTGGGGAAAAGGTCTTGGAGAAAAACCCACAAGTAACAATTTCCCCTCTGGGAATATTCTGGGAAAGGACCACTCCAGCTCCCACTGAAGTGGTGTTGACCTCAAAGAAGGCGGCTTTGTCTGGTAGTTTCTTTCTGCTGGGGAAAATGTCTTGGAGAAAAACCCACAAGTAACAATTTTCCCTCTGGGAAAATATTTGGGCAAGGACCATTTTCCGCCCCCTAGGAGATGTGCCTCAAAAAGGCGGCTTTCTGGGGCCGGAGGGGTATAGAATGGCACGGAGGTTTCCCAGCAGCAAAGATTTCCTTACTTTGGTTCCCCAATTTTGGGGGGTTTCCCGTTTTTCTTAGTAAGCCCCAAAATTTGGGCACCACCAGGTAGAGAAGGCGGAAAAGTAGTTGAAAATAGTTATTTTTTGGCACTTGGAGGGGCAGATTTTCAGTGCGGAATGAATAGGTCCCAAGGCATTTACGTAATGGGAGATAACCAGAAGCTTAATAAGCCAGACCACTGGGAGACAACACTAAGAGTCCAGAGATGTATCGACTAATTTCCCGGCTGATCCAGAATCCACAAAGGTGGTGGCTTGGAACATGACACCAGATGAGGTGCGGAGTTAGACCGGCATGGTCAGACATGGAGAGGCAGTGTTCACACCTAGGGACACTGCTTCCACATAACCTAGGTGAAGGATTTTCCCGGACACAATGGACAGTCCATATGAAAGTGTTCAGAACTGGCGCAATAGTAATTCGTCCAGGAATGCATGGAGGTTAGCAGTCACTGGATCATTCCTGTCCCAGAGGGGAGTAGCCCATGTCAGAGCATCCCTGGTGAGGAGACTGACTACTGCATTCAGTGGGAAACTGGTTAGCCATAAGCATGTGCATGGTGCATGCAAAATTTAAGCCCCAAACGGGCCCTTAGGTTTCCCCTGTCTTTTGGGGTCGGAAACAAAGTGTAGCTTGGGACCAAGGACACCCGGGGAATGTAGGTGTAAAAAGCGCAGCGGGTGGTGGGGGAAAAGTTGCTGGGTTGCGAGGAGCTGGAGCATCATGGTGGTTAACTTGTTGTGCCTATTGAGCGATCTGTTGTGATTGCTGACCAACAAGCATCGTGATATCCCTAATACTTGAAAGGGGCACCACAGGCGGGATCCATGGCCGGATCTAACTGTATGGTCGGGAGAGCCAAGACAACCACTGGGTGTGTAACATGGCCACCGCAAGAGGTGGTGTACGTCATGTCACGGAGTGGAGTCTACAGGGCCCCTGGTTTTCACCAGAGCCCTGCACAAGATGGGTTGGGTTTTGCTGTAAAAGGGACCCCCGAGGCACTACCCCTGCCCGACCTATTGCATCATGTGAGGTGAAAGGGGAACAGAATCGTAAGACAGGCTTATGGTCGGAAACAGGCAGTAAGGTCAAGTCAGGCAGCAGGTAGATCGTGGTCAAAGGACAGAAAACGGAACATGGGAAACAAGAACACTGAAAATATGCTTTCACTAAGGCTCAGGGCACTGCATATCCAGCAGGTAGTGCAGGAAGAGATAGGATTTAAATAAGGTCAGTGATTTAGTTAGAAAACTGATAAAAAAGTTTTATTTCATCAATAATTTACTTTTTTATTCCAGTGAGTAGTTGGGTAGGCAGAACCTAGTGCATGTCTTTGTCTGGGGGCCTAGAATGCTATTAAGATGGCCCTACATAGGACACAGCAGAGTATGCAGCTGCCAGTTTGACGAAATAAATCATTGGGTATTGTGAAATCTGATGATACTACAAACTCTCTTAAGTGCCATGTTAGAAAACATGGCCCTTTTGTCTACTGTTTCTCATATTGAGGCTCATCATCATTCAAGGTAAATGAAGACTCTTTTTTTTCTCATTTTTGAATGACTCTTTCATAATGGTGGAGTACCAAATGATGAATGTCCGTTCTCTGGCGTACAAAAGTTTCCTCCTGCGGCCAGAAAAGTGGTGTCAATTATACAAAATAAAGACAAAAGGTATATGCTTACCCCGCTCAGCTGGTATGCTCTGTATTCATATATATCATATAAAACCTAGTCCTCTTGTTGTCGGCAACAACTCCAAAGATAAATTTGTAGTAATAGATTAGAAAAAGGATTTTCTTAAAACCAGCAATCTTTATTTGCATCCAATATAATCGAAGTAAAAGCACAGATATTGTGGCAAGCATAACATTTTAGTAGCATGGTCCGTGCCTCGCTTACTCTGGCATACAAAAGTTTCCTCCTGCGGCTAGACAAGTGGTGTAAATTATAGCTGAAATCTACTCCAGCGCATTGCTTGCATAGATTTCACTTTCCCTCTCAATATGTTTGGCTTTCATTAAGACTGTCTCATGAAACGCCTTTCTTATGAATTCCTCCCATACTGTTTATATTATACCAGGAGTATTCAGATGATAAAAATTTACTTAAATCATGCAAATACTCACTTATGTTTCTAAAAGTGTACAAAGGAAAACAATAATCCTCATGTGCAGTTCTTGTAATAACCACTATAGCCACTGGCTTTGACCTCTCCTGGGAACTGCTATTTTCGACTTTGATGACATAGCATTATTTTAATTTTTTTTATCATTGCATTCCGAGAGCTATAACCTTTACACTAGTTGTCAACCTAGCCTTAAGGGGATTTGTTTTTTATGGTATGAGTTGTTTTGTTACTGGTAGCCTTTTTTTGGGGGGTGGGGCAAAGGTGTGGGGGGGGTGAAAAACCAGTAAATCTGCAATTTTTATTATTTTTTTTTTGTTTAGATTTTACAGCATTCACTGTACAGTAAAACTTGCATTTTATCTAGATTATGTGGGTTGATATGATTACTTTTATTTTTTTTACTTTTGCATAATAAAAATACTTAAAACAATCTGGTTTTGAGTTAGCAAACTTTTTCATTTTTCCATCAACTGTATGTGTGAGTTTTTAGTTAATTTATTAGAAGGATGAGGTGATCATCCATCT
Organism: Phyllomedusa bahiana; assembly: GCA_025379985.1. Taxonomy (NCBI): domain Eukaryota; kingdom Metazoa; phylum Chordata; class Amphibia; order Anura; family Hylidae; genus Phyllomedusa; species Phyllomedusa bahiana. The sequence goes on from JAODAL010003042.1 coordinate 170,844, forward strand.
GCTTCATATCCTCATACGAAGTACGGTTCACTGAACTGTTGTTTTAGACAAAGTAGCTCCCTGGGTCATTTTGGTGGTGATATTCTTCACTTTAGTGTGTCTGTCTGCGTATCTGTAGCTTCCACTTCACTTATTCACAATGGTTCCATTTGTCCACTCACTATACACTTTCACCACAACATCACACAAACAGTTCACAAACTACTGTACACAGTTTCAGAAATCCTGCTACCCATAAATCAAAAGGCCACTCCCTTTTTGCAGCTCTAATAAATGGAGTCTTTTACCTGTGACAGCAATGAGAGATGTGTGCAAACAGCCTACCAGACACCTTATCTACCCTCAATAACTTCCATCATGAGCTTCACACTGCTGACATATAAAGCAGGATGAGATCATAATAATGTGGTTTAACCATGTATATTCATCTTAGAAAGGGAATTAACACTCTACTCATCACGGATACAGTATACATTCACTACTCACATAAAGTTAGAAATATTTGACTTTTGGTTGAAGTTTCAGGAAGAACATAACATTTCTTGAAAAATATTTTAAATGAACTAAATGAGATTATCTCTTAACTGTAGAATGCACATGTCCAATTGTTCAGTGTTCCAGTGCTTATTGCAAAACTTGCTGATCTCTACAAAGGAGCTTAATGACAAAATTCTCAACCAGTGTTTGATCCCCCTGAAACAGTCCTCCTCATCATGATGTTCAACTTTTGACATTCCAAACCACTGATCTGTCTTTTTTTTTCTCTTCTTTTTTTGGGGGGAGGGGCGACCAACTCTGTTAGGTATGTACCTTCCTACTTACCTACTGGTGGTACAAATGGGGCTATATTATTGTCTATGGGCAATACTGTTTGGAGGTACTATTAATGTGTAGGGCACAAAGGGGTTCATTATTACCATTTGGGTCATTATGGATAGAGAGTTCATATAGAGGGTGGACATGGGTGAGAATATGATAAAAATGTAAAGAGTCTAAGATCTTTGTGTGGTAAGTTCTACAGCTATGAGTCATTGCTAGGAGAAGATGTCATGGCGGTCCGGGCTGGATGGCGAAGAAAAGGGAAACTGAATTACTCCTGTCATAGAAGACGTCATCTGTGAGTCACTGGATGTAACTGCAGTGTAATCACTTATACATCTGAAGACTGCCTGTGTACAACTGGTAGCTGCCACTGTATGGATACAGTATAGTGGTAATATACAGTTTGCAGAGCCTGTGTACACTGGTATCCTCCCCTAAAGGGTCAAAGTATGGTGGTAACATACATTCTGCTGAGCTTGTGTACACTAGTATCTACCAGTATATGATCACTGTATGGTGGCAATATTGGTCTTAGTATAACAGTCACTTTACGGTGCCGATATATGGTAGTAATATGTGGCAGTATTATTTGGTTCTCCTATATTGTTATTGGTAATATTGATCTTGGTGTATTAGTTTGCTAATTAAAGGGAACCTGTCACATAGTTTATGCCACCCTTGCTATGGACAGCCCAAGCTAGTGACAGACATGCTGTTTCCAGCAGTGTCCCTTATTCTGTAAGATTCTGTAGTTTTTGAGCATTTAATGCTCAAATCTGGCAGTTCGCAGCCAGAAATGAGTCCAACTTGTTCATGAGCAGGTTTTAGTGCCGCCCACCCAAGGCTAGCCCCACCCACCTGACAGTTATACACATGTTTTTACCTATTCAACAAATAGGTTAATCAGTTGTGAGGTGGGTGGAGTTAGCCTCATGTGGGTGGGTCATGAATTAAATGGACTCTTTTCATGAAAAGCTAGACTCTTTTGTGGCTGAAAATTGCCAGTTTTCATCACTAAATATTCTAAAACTACAGCATCTTACAGAATAAGGGACACAGCACTGGAAACAGCATGTCTGTCACTAGCTTGTGCGGTCCTCAGCAAGGGTGGCATAAACTATGTGATAGGTTCCCTTTAAGAGTACGGTGGTATTAGTCACTATATGGGAGTCTTTGTACATTGGTATTATTAGTTCGTCTTGGTATACTGGTTTTGTCAGTAATAATATGATGCTATTAGTCACTATATTGTGATGACATTCGGTGATAATGTGGCAGTATTTTTTTGGCCCTTTACTTACTACCAGTATAGAGATAACGGGCGACATGTATGAACGGACTTTTCGCCTGTTTTCTGGTGTATCCTGCGCCTCCCCGGCCCGAATCCACTGTCGGACGCAGGGATGCGATGTTAGGCGCAGCATTCGCCACTTTCGGCTGCACCTCACATGAAGGGGCGTGCAGTGGGCGCGGTGTGGGCGTTCCAGGGCGGGATGCGGCGCGCTCGAAAACTCCGAGGCATGTACGATTGCGGGTCGGCAAAGTGAGACGCATTGCAGCGCTCACCAGCTCCGACAGCAAGACCTGGTTTATTCTGGTCTAAATGATCCGGTGGAGGCGAAGTGAAGCGAGAACGGAACATGAGAGGAAACATATAGAAAATCGCAAGAGAAATCTCGGCTCTCAGCTCCGTGAGGCATGGAGTATGAATAAAAAAAATCGCTTTTATTAGGTGTAAAACATTATCAGAAAAAGTGCGGGACTGCGCCTAACATGTATTCCGATTCGAGACAGGCTGGAAAACAGCAAAAAATCATTAAACATGTCCGGGTGGCGGCATGGAGTATGAATCAAAAAATCGCCTTTATAAAGGCGTAAAACATTATCAGAAAAAGAGCTGAAACCTACTAAAAAAATACATAAATAAAATCACTTTCCAAAAATCTAGAACGCCACAACATCAGGAATTAGGATCTTGGAAATTGCCGTGAAACACAGTAATTCAAATTCTGTAAGCTATTCTCATTGGTCGGCAGAAACCAGCCAATCAGAATAGGAGCGACAGTGACCCATTAAAACCTATGGAGAAGTATTGACCAATCAAATTTAAAGGCAGGACAGTTCAAGATACAGTAAAAATGCAGAAAAGAACTGATTGGTTGAGCTAGCGGGGGATTGGCTATCCTGGCCAATCAGAATAGGAGCGACAGGGACCCATTATAACCTATGGAGAAGTATTGACCAATCAAATTCAAAGGCGGGACAGTTCAAAATACAGTAATTTATTTTCGTTACACCCATACTATTGATCATTGGCTAACGAAAATAAAGAAATAAAAATGAATTTATTGAATTAATATTTTTTTTCGTTACCCCTATATTATTGATCATTTTATATACACATCGGTACAACTTCGGGAGTCTTATCATTTTATTTCGGGCACGTACAGTTTTATTACAGAATGCATTAGAAAACCCATAAGAGCTTTGCTCGCTTTCCCATTGGTCCAAATAACCGCGCCTCTTTTAACTTAGCCAATCACAAACAGAGCTCGCTCTGCATTTCTTTTCCCCACAGAACTCTATGAGAAGGTAGCTCAGCCGCTGATTGGCTAAGCAGGACGAGCCCCTCTTCCCACCAACCAATCACAGTACTAGAATATTTCCCATAGACAGTAATATCTTTTAGGGCGCCCTTCTATCGCGCCCTTCTTTCTCCATTCAAAATAGACGCACTACATATGATTGGTGGATTCATATCTGCTGCCTGGGCTCAACCAATCAGCTCTTTTCTGCCTTTTTTACTGTATTTTGAACTGTCCGCCTTTTCATTTGACTGGTCCATACTTCTCCATAGCTTATAATGGTTCCCTGTCGCTGCTATTCTGATTGGCTGATTTCTGCCGACCAATGAGAAGAGCTTAAACAATTTGAATTACTGTATTTCCCGGCAATTCTCTATATCGCAATTCCTGATGTAGCGCCGGTGACGGCGACAAACGCGTTGTTAGTGATTTTAGTGATGTATGTTTTTAGAAGGTTTCAGCTCTTTTTCAGATAATATTTGACACCTAATAAAAATGATTTTTTTAATCATACTCCATGCTGCACAGCGCTGAGAGCCGAGATTTCATTGCCCCCATCTCTCCATAGACTTCAATGGAACAAGTAGCTCGCGCTCTGATTAGCCGGGATAGCCAAGCCCCCGCTAGCTCAACCAATCAGCTCTTTTCTGCCTTTTTACTGTATTTTGAACTGTCCCGCCTTTGATTTTGATTGGTCAATATTTCTCCATAGGTTATAATGGGTCCCTGTCGCTCCTATTCTGATTGGCTGGTTTCTGCCGACCAATGAGAAGAGCTTAACCAATTTGAATTACTGTATTTCCCGGCAATTCTCTATATCCCAATTCCTGATGTAGCGCCGGTGACGGCGACAAACGCATTGTTAGGGATTTGATTGATTTATGTTTATAGAAGATTTTAGCTCTTTTTCAGATATTTTACACATAATAAAAATGATTTTTTTTAATCATACTCCATGCCGTATGGCGCTGAGAGCTGAGATTTCATTGCCCCGATCTGTCCATAGACTTTAATGGGACTAGTAGCTCGCGCTCTGATTGGCCGGGATAGCCAAGCCCCCGCTAGCTCAACCAATCAGCTCTTTTCTGCCTTTTTACTGTATTTTGAACTGTCCCGCCTTTGAATTTGATTGGTCAATACTTCTCCATAGGTTATAATGGGTCCCTGTCGCTCCTATTCTGATTGGCCAGGATTGCCAAGCCCCCGCTAGCTCAACCAATCAGCTCTTTTCTGCATTTTTACTGTATTTTGAACTGTCCCGCCTTTGATTTTGATTGGTCAATACTTCTCCATAGGTTTTAATGGGTCACTGTCGCTCCTATTCTGATTGGCTGGTTTCTGCCGACCAATGAGAATAGCTTACAGAATTTGAATTACTGTATTTCCCGGCAATTTCCAATATCCAAATTCCTGATGTAGCGCCGTTCTAGATTTTTGGAAAGTGATTTTATTTATGTATTTTTTTTTGTAGGTTTCAGCTCTTTTTGAGAGAATGTTTTACGCCTTTATAAAGGCGATTTTTTGATTCATACTCCATGCCGCACGGACATCTTTAATGATGTTTCGCTGTTTTCCAGCCTGTCTCGAATCGGAATACATGTGAGGCACAGTCCCGCACTGTGCCCCCACATACTGGCGAGGTGCGGTGAACTTTTCACCGCATGTATGAGCGCACCTCCTCGGACTGCGAATATTAGGCGCAGTCCCACACTGCGCCTAAGTCCCGCACTGCGCCCCACACACAGACGAGGCGCGGTGGACTTCACACGGCATGTATGAGCGCACTACGTTGGGCGACGAATCGTAGGCGCAGTCCCGCACTGCCCCTAAGTCCGCACTGCGCCTCACTCTCTGACGAGGCGCGGCGGAGTTTACACCGCATGTATGAGCGCACCTTGGCACCGACATACATGAGGCGCAAATTTCGCTGGAAAACTGGTGGAAACATGCGCTCCGATGTGGCAAGATTCATAGATGTCGCCCAACATGTCAATTAAACTCTACGGCGTAAACTCCAAAAAAACGAAATCCCAAAAGAATGGTGTCCAGATGCTTTGACTTAATGGGGCCCTGAAACTTCTGATGGTAGCTCTGTACCTGTATATTTTCATGAATGCATGTATTTAAATATGGAGAGACAGGAAAGCTGCTGTTAGACATCTCTGACTGTGACTTATCTCTAGGAAAAAATAGAGGATTAGGCAGTTAAATTCTGTATGTCCAATCCTTCTTTCCTCCAAAAACATCTGTTGGGGCAATCGGCTGGTTCTGCTAAAATTAGGAGCTCTTAATCTGTATAAAGTTGCATGGGGATGAACTGCATTATCAGATACCCAGAAAATAAAATTGGTTTATTTACATTAATGCTTAAAAATTTTATTCTTTTATTTTTAGGTTATCCTCTGAATAGTCTAAATAAATTGTTATATTGTCAGAATAGATTGTATGATATTACAGATTTTTTTTATTATTGTTTTTAATCTTTTTATTCTTTTATTAAATTTCATTGTTTTGTTTTACAAGCTGATTTTACTTTTAGGTTCAAAGCATTGAAATGCCTAATCATGCCTCATGCCAATGCATTGAAAACAGCCAGCATCATTTCTATTTTTCCAGTATTTCTCTCTTTGTAAGTAAGTAAATTCTCTATTGATTACAACGGTAAAATATGAGTCTGTTTTTCACTTTTGAAAAGTTATTCCCAAACTGTATGATTCTGTGTATGATAAAACCAGTAGAGTCATGTTATTATGACCCCTTCCTACTTTACAATCAAAATATTGTTGCTCTGTACAACCTCTGGATAACAATGAAATTTAAGAGTTGGGTAAAAAGGCAATCATAACTCCATAATGTAAATACCCATACTAAAAATATTATTCCAATGCAGACTTTTATTTTCCAAGAAAAGTGTTTTCACGTTAGTGTGATTTCACATTTAAGTGATTCTTTTGATATTGATACTATGGCCATTTTTTTCCTTTTTTTCACAGATTGAATATCTCAGCTAGGGTAAGCATGATGTATATGTTATATGGATACTAATGTTGGAATATGGATACTAACAGTGTAATGTCATGATTATTGGTATACTAATATAACATTTTGGTATTGTATATTTTGTATATATTTGTGTATTTATGTCGAGTCTAATGTAATGGGGGTGAGACATTGATTCCGATCATCTTTAATATAATTTTGATTATAGCATATTTTCTAATCATGTAGTAATGGAGATACTCTGTAACATACATTTATATATTTTCCTTTTTTGTATTTTTTATTACTTACAATCTTATATGGGACTTCGCGCTATAGTAGACACAATACTTAGAAAACTTGCTGTGCTCCTACCTTGATAATAAATCTTCTATTGTGGCTATATGGATATATATACATCATTAGTCCTGTAATTCTATGTGCTATTTAGGCACCTTACATTATGTAAAACTTATAAAGGGAACTTGCGCCGCAATACTGATAACATTAAGTGCCCTGGATCCGGGGGATATCCTCCTGTTAACATACTTACAATACATGGCTCTTTGTCGATCGCGGCACTTACTCGCGCATGCGCGATCTGCATAGTGCGGGCGGAAGGTGGACTCAGTTTGCCCACTGGTGACGTACATCCGCTAGATGAGAGGCGCATGCGCAGTGTCTTTTTAAGGACGCCGGGCGCTGTGAGGATTGTGGCGCCGATACACCATGTCTCTATGAGCTGAAGCTAGCTTGTTCCCAGGACCGAATCTTTGCCTGTGAGTATAGTTCTACCATATCACTGATTATTATTGATTCACATTAGGAATATCCACATATTATAACTTTTGTAGTGTATATATCAATTTTAGCTTATTTTTATAGCCGCCCAGTTCTGTTGTATATTACAAGAAAAGGTATTATTTTTTCTTCTAGGTGGTCGGAACTATATGTACACCCCCACAATATATGTTGTATACGTATTGTTTTTATATCTTTCTTTGTCATTTCACATGGTTCTGTTTGTCCTTTCTTATTGATCTGCATATTATACTTATAAATATTTAGTAATTGTGTTACGATGTAATGTTGTGATGTGGATTGTGACACTGATTGTGGTTTTATGTGATTTACAGCCATCTGTCTGATGAAGGTCTTATCAGGACCGAAAACGTTTATGAATTTGGCTAAAACACCCTTCCTATTTTAGACGTGAACAGCAGGTAATGCCTGTCGTGACCTGGCTTGGTGGGTATGTAAGGTGTGCAATAGGCTGTCTGCACACATATCCATTGTTGCTGTCATGGGTAAAAGGGTGATTTATCAGTGTTGACTGGCTTTCGGCCAAGGTTGGCAGTATTTCTGAAACTGCATAATGTGTGAACTGTTTGTGTGCTTCTGTAGTCAAAGTGCGTGAGGATGGACTAACACCCTACAGTGGAGCAGCTCACCACCATAGTGTACTAGGGAGCTATCAGACATGTTTCTAAAACAACAGTTCAGCAAACCCTACTGCATATGGGGCTATAAAGCATACAGACGGCCACAACATCTCTGCTAACAAATGTGCATCAACAGAAAAGAAATTTTCATGGCCATATCAAATTTTAGACTTCTGCTAGTTTTCAAAGGGTTGCCTTAAACAGTGAGTTTTCAACGTCTTCGAATGGATGGGCATTTGTGTGTCAGGCATGAAACATGAGAGAACAATTACTCTGTGACCATTGCTGGAAGAACACAAGCTGGTGGTTGCAGCATTATGGTCTGGGGAATGTTTCTGTACCATTCTCTTTACTCACTCATCCATGTGGAAGGCAATCTCAATGGATTTGGGTATGATTCCATCCTTTTAGGTCATGTACATCCATACATGCTAATTGTCTTCTCTGGACCAGATCATATAATTCAGAAAGACAATGCACTATGTAATATGGCCAGAAATGTCTGACATTGGTTGGAACGGTATGACCAAGACTTCCAAATACTCTAGATACCTTTATCAACCTACCAGGACCTTACTGAGTCATTCCCAGCCCAACCAGCTACCGTCCATGGTGCACACAGTGGTTACTTTGGATATTAGTTGATGATCATAATAATGCGACTTGACTGTGTATTTACTTAATGATATAAAACATGATGAAACTAGGTAGTAACTTAAATGTTAAGCCTTTATCAGCATCTATGTTATAGAACTTATTTTTATATATGCAATCTATATTAATATTGTGGATTAAGTTTATACTAGGGGCCACATGTATGATAACTATCTAGGTCTAAAACTCACTATAATGCCCACAGCAACCAATTAGAGAGTCCTATAATTTCATATCTTGCTCTGGAAAAATAAGAGGTGTGCTCTGGTTGCTAGAGGCAACAAAGTAAGTTTAAGACGTAGACAGTTTTCATACATATGGCCTTGAATGTCACTAAAATTAACATGTATTCAGATAAACATATTAGTGATCTTTCTGTCTCCCTTTCTTCCACTCTTGCATTCTGAGAACTTAGCACATGATTAGATGGCAAAATTAGAAAGACGTATAAAACATTAAGAAAAACACACTTATCACACAATTAACCAAACCATTGTGATAAGGTCAGTGTAAAAAAAAATCTATTGTTTGGATCAGAAATGCTGTAGGGAAAGCAAATACAGTGGATATATATGTTAAAAAATTTAAATTGCTCATAAAAAGAAGTTTAATGATAGCTATTAAACCACTTTGCCTCAGAGAGCAATTACAGTATTTTTCGGACTATAAGATGCACCGGACCATAAGAGACACTAAGGTTTTAGAGGAGGAAAATAGGAAAAAAAATTTGATGCAAAAAATGTGTGCTGAAGTGTAGTTTTCATTGGTACCATTTTGGAAGACATACGACTTTTTGATCACTTTCATTTTAATTTTTTGGGATTATGATATGACTAGAGATGGGCGAATCGATTCTAACGAAGTGGAATTCGTTTAGAATTTCAGGAAAACTTCGGTTCGGAATGAAGTCGAACTTTGGGGTACTTCGGGTGAACGAAGTGTGCTTTTGATTGATAAAATGGCTGCGAGCACATAGCGTTACATTGGGCAAAGCACTCTGGGAGGAAGAAGGGCATAGCCTGCATGACATGTGCAGAGATGAAGCCAATCAGAGACCGGAGGGATTCTGTGACGTCACCGCACTATATAAGTCCGGGCGCGACGCCGGGAGCTCACACTCCTCTCACTGTGCTCATCAGGGAAGGTGCTGCCGCGGCTGATAGCTCTTACTGAAGAATTGATTTTTATATAGCAATTTCTGTGGGGTGTCTCAGCTTGTCTCAGAGACTGTTCTCTTAATGTTCTATTTCTAATTTTTTGGGGTATTGGATCTGAAATCCAGTGTGCGTCCACTGCAGCTGCATATACATTCAATATCCAAGTGGGATCTAAGCCAGTTCCTGTTGTATTCATTTAAAGAAACAGCGTTTTTACAATACAAATACCACTTCATTTTTGGCTGCTCAATTCTATTGCGCAATTTACATCCAGGGGTTAATTAAGCGTTGTTTTGCTGGTGTGCTGACCCCAAGAAACCGTCTTTTTCAACGCCAAAATATATAAATTTTTCCTGTAGCCTAATTCACAAGCAAAGGTTAATTACAACTGTATCTCTTGTTGTGTGGCGTAGAAAACACACAATTGTAACACGCTACAAAGCTACTATTTTGTGGGGCTCAATTCTTTGGCGCAATTTACATCCAGGGGTTAATTAAGCGTTGTTTTGCTGGTGTGCTGACCCCAAGAAACCGTCTTTTTCAACGCCAAAATATATATACATTTTTCCTGTAGCCTAATTCACAAGCAAAGGTTAATTACAACTGTATCTCTTGTTGTGTGGCGTAGAAAACACGCAATTGTAACACACTTCAATTCTTCTATTTTGTTTTTCTCATTTCCTTGGCGCAATTTACATCCAGGGGTTAATTAAGTGTTGTTTTGCTGGTGTGCTGACCCCAAGAAACCGTCTTTTTCAACACCAAAATATATAAATTTTTCCTGTAGCTAATTCACAAGCAAAGGTTAATTACAACTGTATCTCTTGTTGTGTGGCGTAGAAAACACGCAATTGTAACACGCTACAAAGCTACTATTTTGTTGTGATCTAGTCTTTGTCGGTTTTTAGTTCCAGGGGTTAATTAAGCGTTGTTTTGCTGGTGTGCTGACCCCAAGAAACCGTCTTTTTCAAAAACCAAAATTATTAAAAATTTTTCCGTAGCCAAAAAACACAAGCAAAGGTTAATTTCAAAGTATTTTTGTTGTGTGGGGTAGAAACACCAAAATTTTAACACGCTACAAAGTACTATTTTGTGGGGTCAATTCTTTGGCGCAATTTTAAACCCGGGGGTTAATTTTCGTTTTTTTTGCTGGTGTGTG